>BQNB010054056.1:0-39704 GCA_026074375.1 Tanacetum coccineum | reverse complement strand
GATATCCTCACCAAAGCATTGCCAAGAGAACGGTTCGAATTTCTTCTTCCACGCCTAGGCATGAAGAGTTTGACCCCTGAAACTCTCAAACGTCTTCAAGAAGGAGAGGATGAGTAAACCAAATGCCTTTGAGTATCCTTTGTACATCAAAAAAAAAAAATCAATCAACATAGTTTAAAATTATTTTTAATAAGTCTAATAATATACTTAGGATATATTTTAAGTAATTTGGAATTACTAAAAGGCTTGCAATTACTTCAAATTGCAACCCGGTTTAATGTCTGGGCATGGCTTACTTTATATCCATGCTTCATGGGAGTAGAGTAGTACAATGGTGATGGGGGAGCTATTCGCCTGATCTTTTCATCTCAATCAACGACTACAGCTCTTTCAATAGAAACCGGGTCGTTGTTTGAGGGGGAGAGTGAATGTGAAAAAATCTAAGGGGTTATAAAAGACTGTGGGTTGCTATAAAAGTCTAATCTTAGATGGTTGTTGTATTCTAACGGGTTAATATTTGAAGGGGAGTTAATTAATTTTAACTCAAAGGTCCAAAGTTATCTATTGTTGTAATGTTTAGGATGTAAAAAGCATTTGCTCTTTGTTTCCTAGCCTTATTAACCAATAGGGACTAAGTTGGCCGATTGCCTAATCTTAGAAATACCTTAGAAATACTTAAGACAAGAAATAAAAGAAGATGGAAACCCAAGGGACTAAAACTGCAAATACAAATAACTTATAAACATATGAAGGGCGGCGAGTTGCCTCTTGGTCAAAACATTCGAAAAATAGTCAAAGGAAAAAACACACACACACATACTCGCATCTCGCCGCCAAGAACGAAATCACATCTCGCCGATTTTCAGTGTTTCTTGCTAAGGTAATCTTCGAACCTTAATCTATATCATATATTACATGTGTATATCAAAGGAATCGATCGAAAACACATCAAAAGGTGTAGAAAAATAGATCTAGGGTCGTTCTCTTTGTAAATGCCAATGTAGTGCTTTAAGATATGATCTAGATGCTGGGATTTGTTCATAAGGTTTATAGGAATAAGGTTTGATGTATGGATTCATTTCCCAAACACTAATAAAAGACTTGCCTTGATTCTTAACGGCGGGTTGCCATTTATAAGTAGATATAGGTGTGTTTCATGAAAAGAATGGTAGGATTATGTATCTATAGCCTAGGAAGGCCTAAGGAGGTGCGGGGTTTGATTTTTAAGATACAGGCCTGAATGGCGAGTTGCGTGTTTTCTTAACAACGAGTTGGGTAATTTTTTTTATTATTTATTTATTAATAAAGTACTCAACCCGCTGGTTGCCATACCAGCGGGTTGCCATACCAGCGGGTTGCCATACCAGCGGTATACGGCGGGTTGACAACAGCGAGTTGCCTAAACGGCGGGTTGACAACAGCGAGTTGTCATACGGCGGGTTGACAACAGCGAGTTGCCTAAACGGCGGGTTGACAACAGCGAGTTGCCTAACGGCGGGTTGACAACAGCGAGTTACCTAAACAGCGGGTTGCCTTATGGCGGGTTGTCTAACAGCGGGTTGTCTAAACAGCGGGTTGCCATAATTTTTCTATTATTTTAATCCAACAGGTAAACCGCCGTCTCTCGGCGGTTTGGTCGAATATTTTATATTTTCGCGGCGGTTTGCTCAATTCTCCTAACGGCGAGTTGGCATTCTGCCTAGCGGCGGTTTGGGCTAAATTTCATATTTTGACCCATTTGAGCCCAATAATCTATCAAGGCCCATTCGAATGACCCAGTTGCTTTTCTAAACCCCATCCGGGCTTAGTTAACAAGTAATTGATCCTGTTGGATAATTAGTAGATTTTAATCAAACCAGAGTTACAACTGTTTTAATCAATCGTGCAGTTACATGACTTTTATCAATGCTAACGTTCTCTCTAACTTCGTTTCTCTGCAATGTTTGTCTTCTTTGTTAAATGCTCTTTTGCAGAATACGATGGCAGAACAAAATGTTCCCGCTCAACCTCCTACAAGAACAGATGAGCAGATTGTACCTCGCTCTCAGTGGTTAACAATCGGGAAAAGCAACCTACTTTTCAATGCACAAAAGATTCAAAAGAACCCCATCTTTCAGATATCAGTGGACATCCTGAGTAATACCAACTTCTTCCAAGCATTCACTGCCTCAGCAAATGTTCCTGCTATCTACCTGCAACAGTTCTGGAAGACAATGTCATATAACGAGAAGACTGGGGTTTATAGTTGTCAACTTGATGAACAATGGTTCGATCTAAGTGCTGATCTTCTCAGAAAGGCATTAGCGATTACTCCTGTCAACCCAACTCACCCATTTGAGTTACCTCCGTCTGGTGACACGGTGATTGATTTTGTTAATGAGCTGGGATATCCTGAACCTGTAGAAATTGTCTCCAGTATACGGACGAATTATGTGTATCAACCTTGGAGGGCAATTCTATCCTTGCTCAACCAGTGCTTGACAGGAAAGACTTCTGGCAGTGACAAACCCAGACACCCAGTTCTGCAAATGCTGTGGGGAATCGTCACTCAAACTAATGTTGATCATGCAGAGCTGATATGGGAAGAGTTTACTCAAGGGATCCAGACATTTTTCTCACACAAAGCAAGCCACAAAGCCAGTCTGAAGAACCCAAAGAAGAAAGTAACTCCTCTCCTCATCCCTTATGGACGGTTTTCCAAAGTGATAATCTACTACTTGGCAAGTAATAACAACATCCATCGACGTCCTGATTCTGCTGTTCATCACACTGGAGATGATTATATCTTAGGAAATCTCAAGTTTGTCCCTAAAGGTGAGTCAGTTGAAGTGTTTGGAATGGCAATTCCCGATCCCCTGATAACTGAAGCCATTCAACAATCCTCTTATTATCCCAAGTATCTGAAAATGGTTGCTGAGAATACAAAGAAAACCCCTCAAGAAAGTGCAAGCATGCAACCTGCAACAAAGCGTGCTACACCCAAAAAGCCCACAACCACCACACCAGTCAAACAAACCAAGCCAGCTCCTCCTCCGACAAAGAAACCTTCCAAGCGTAAGCTTCCACAGAAAGTTAGAAAGGGAAAGCCCACTTTCCAACTTGTTGACGAAGATGATGAAGCTCAACAAGAATCTATTCCTCACGAAGAAGGTAATGATCCTGATCTCGAACTAGCTAAGAAGTTGAGTTTGGAAACACCTCAAGAAAAGGGAGAAGGAGAAGGTAATGATGCTGACCTGGAACGAGCTATCAAGCTTAGCTTGGATCCAGCCTTTCTGCCACAAGGTCGGGCACATGTTGGAGGAGTAACGATCAGGGACCCAGTATCAGAAACAACTTCCAAACTGCATGAAGTAGTAGGCAAGGGAAAGGCCGTTGTAACTGAAGAACAAGTAGCTCATTCCCTGATCAATCTGTCAAAGAAGAAAAGAACTACTGATCAGTTTATCCTTGTTAGGCGTGATCAAACTCCTCCTGATTCGACAACTGGACCCTCTTCTCGACCCGATGATGATACATCAGAGAAGGTGATCCATGAATCTTCATCAACATCTGATTCAGAACGAACAGAAAGTGAAACAGAAACCGCTGCTCCTAAAGGTGACAAAGATCAAGGTGAAATAGACTCGTCTACCGTAACATCAGGAGTAAGCATTCCTGTGTCAGACCCTGAGAAAGCACATGAGGCTCTGGCTGGACCAGACCCTGAGCCCATGAACGAAGACCAGACTGGATCAGACTCTGGAAAATTACATGTGTCTCTTGCTGGACCAAACCCTGAGCACATGGATGATGAATTCCTCGCTATAGCCTACCCAAAGGTTCATGAAAACCTGAAGCTCATAACAGACGAACGTGTCATCGATGATAAACCAGAAAGTCATTCTGGTTCTATGTCTTCCATGAAAAATCTCGATGACACTTTTAACTTTAGGGATCAATTTCTTCATGACAAACCAACCGAAGATGATCAGGAGAAATCTAAAGTTAGAGAGGAGTCTGATTCCACCATACCTGATCCAAATCAATAGACGGTAACGTCATCTCCTCCAGTGATTGCTCCCTTTACAGATGTCTCATCTACTAAGCCGTCATCACTAGTCACATCTCCTCCAATCAACACAGAAGCTACAACAATCACCACATCTCTCCCAGAGATCACTCCATTCATCGCCCTTCAGCTAAGAGTGGCAAGATTGGAGCAAGAGATGTCTGAAGTTAAGAAGACTGATCACTTGGCTGATGTTTTGGCTTTAATCAAATCCCAAGTTCCTACGGCTGTTGATAAATATCTAGGAACAAAACTTGATGATGCTCTCCTTAAGATTCTTGAACGACACACTACAGATTTAGAGATCAGTAAATTACTCTGTGTTTCCTGGCCCAGAGCTGTCCAAGAATCAAGAATCTAAAAGAGTCCGAAGGAGAATTATCGAGAGCCAAAAAGGGAACAAGGTGAGGAGAAACAAGATTCAACTTACTCCATCAGGTCAACTGATAAAGTTGATCTTGAAGAATTTGATCTAAAGAGTGCTCTCTTCAAACACATGAATAAGATCAAGTCTGCAAACAGAAATACTGCCAACTACCATCTATACCATGCTCTTATGGAAGCTTTGATAGCAGATGAAGATGCCATAGATAAGGAAGTTGCAGACAAGGTTAAAGACCACAAGAGAAAGCATGATAGTGATGATGATGAAGACGATGATGATGATGAAGGCCCTTCAGCTGGATCAAACCATTGGTTAGGTCAGCAAAGAATAATAAGATCTGAGTCTTGAGTCTGCCGCTTCTAGGTTAGCTCAACCAACACTCCGAAATGATTAAGTTCCCTAAGTTCTAAAGAAACCAAGGGAGTCTGATGCATCTGCTTCCAAACAACATCAAGCTCTCACCTCAACTGGATGACAGATCACTGACACAAGAGATACTGGTGCTGACTCTTCGATGCACAGATCTGATCCCGAATCAGAACATTTTGAGCAATCTTCAGATGACATTCCAATGCAGGATGAAGGGAATGAATCAGATATGGATGCCACTGACAAGCTCACATCCAAGGGGTGATGACCACTACATGGTTAAAAGCGATTCCAGAAAGCGAGAGACCTGCTTACAAACTGAACCAGAATGGACCATTCCACCCGAATGAATTCCCGGAACCCAGAGAATAAACTGGGGCAAATACATATTTCCACAACATATAAAGTAATAAAGTCCTGAGGAGAACAAGCATCCAAAGAAGACGATGATATTAGATCATCCATCAAATTGTTCTATTCAGCAAAACGAACAGAAAGAAGGATGCTCTGCAAAGTTGATTTAGAAGGTCCAGCTTTCAACCTTGTTAAAGCCTTTCACAAGAACAGCGTCTTTCTTCAATACCAGATGGATGAATGCCATAAGCTGCTGACAAATAAGGTTGACTTGAGTAATCCTGAGGGTCATCAAATTCTACAAAATATAAATGAACCACTGCCCTTAGGAGGACCACCAGGTCAGGTAACTATTCAACCACAATTCTTCTTCAATAAGGATCTGGATTATCTGCTGACAGGTGACAAAGAGCGAAAAATTGCCTTATCCATATCCAAGCTCAAAGCCGCTCGTTACCTAGACTTTGGCCTTGAAGAATTAGTTCCATCATTGTGGGTTGAGAGTGAACGCGAATATGACATCAGTGCGGTCTATGGCATCACTCACTGGTGGTTTAGGAGGAAGGAATTCTATATCAACAAACACAGTGAGTTCTCTGATCGTGAAGCAGTCAGATCGCATATGCGAATTCTCAATGTGATCAGTGTCAAAGTATTTGAAAAATACGGATATAACTACCTAAGAGAGATAATTCTATGCCGAGCTGATTACCAAGAGTACAAGATCTCAGAAAAGGATTTCAAAAATCTTCATCCAAATGATTTTGAAGATCTGTTCCTACTCAATATTCAAGAAAAGCTCAACCATCTGCCCAAGACAGACAAATAAGACTATCTTCACAACTGCGAGTCAACATGTGGGATTAATTAAAACCTGGTAATCAGGAATCGTGTGGGAGACTTGCAGCTCGGGATTGAAAGTTATCAAACAAAGATCAACCTTGAACGTCCAAATTGGGATGCAGCCGACTATTACTTCAAAGAAGATATAAAGATTGACCCCTAAGCAAAGAGCCTTTGTCTACAAGACATAGAATGATCAAAGAAAGTTTGATGGACGGCTGAAGAGCAACACAAGACAAGTTTAGAGATGGGACGTGTTACAATGAGTCCTGTGAAATACGGACCCACATGGTTTAAAGACTTTCATCTGTTCGAGTACAATAAGGCATGGAGACTAGGAAGTGGTCAGGGGATGACAAGAGAAGAAGCAAAGACTTCATCACGTGGGCAATCGAGAAAAGACTACAGATCAAGGATCTATCGAAGTCTAGAAAGCTTTGTTGGAGGAAGAATAAGAGATATTGACTACAGGCTGATCAACAGAACAACGTGACGACATCGTCGTTACAATCAAAAGGTCAATTTTTATTTCTTATTGTGAATAATATACCTTGTACATTAGTAAGTAGTTAATCTTTTGATGATTAAGTGTAGGAGTAATTTATATCCCTCAACGATTGAGGGGGAGCAGTTAGATGTTTCTTACACGACTTGCGAATTAAGGCCACACTTTTCTCCCAAATTTTATAACATATTTAAATCAATTGATATCCAAAATGTCAAAGGGTTTAAAATTTTTGATAAGGGGAGAAAATGTGATTAAAATATGTGTATAATAATAACCGTGATTATTAGGACTCATATACTCCGCCCAAACGTGCTAAACAATTTCGAATACCGAAGCACATTTTGAGGGGGAGCGTTTCTGAAAAAAATCAAAAACGATCGAGGTACTAAACGCTTTGATATTTATATCATAAGTACCTTAATTGAATTTTCAATTGGTTTTATGGAAAGGAGAACTGTACCAAAAGACCGACCATGCATTTTACTTAATTGGAGTTATAAGGTTGGTAAGGTTAGGTACTATTCCCAATGATCCAGCCATAACCGGAGGGATCTACCCAGGGACAATCCACTAGTTAGTGTAGAAGTCCTTAGGTATGACATGTAAAAGGAGTAAAAGTGAGAATAAGGGAAAAGTGCCGACTGAGATGGAGCTAGTACTGGAATAAACCCAACAAGGTTCTAGTCATGAAGTCTCGGTAAGCACTGAAGGGGTTGAAGAATTAAAAAGAATTGTAAGAGAAATAAGGGTTGTAAGAAGAAGCCCTCACATACACTTAGGCAAAACCGGGTCACTACTTCTGCCAAGACATTCACTACAGATGATTGCTGACATTGAAGATCGACATCATGGACCCAGTGATGCAATGCACAACCCTCCCTAGCCACTCAGTTTCTTTCAAAAGATTTCTGTTTCATTTCTCATAGAGACAAAACACGTTATCTATTGACTTTCTCACTCCGAGTTAGTTGATATTGAACAGGTGGCAGTCTGCTCCAGCCTCCGATTACTAAACCAAACGCACTATGAGTCTAAGCCAAAGATCGTCAAATTAATTCATGTTAGGACACATATCCAATTCCTCTTGTCTTTCACACACTGTGGAAACCCAAGTCAATCGCAAAGAAGTCCGACGCATTATCCTTGTGATAATGCCAGAAATACAACTGAGTGAAACGGATGGATGTTCACAATGAAGATGGAAATTCCTGCTAGAAGCCAACATCCGAAACAAGCTCTAGGTAGGTTACTAGTTGCGATTCTACAAGAATCAAACTTGTGTCAACTGAAAAGAAACAATGGTGCGATTATGTGTGAATCAAACTTGTTCCAGTATAAGAATTGACGGTTATTTATCATTTGACAAACAATAAAAAACTCTCGAAGTGTTACAAAATCACTTCATAAAAACACTAGCACTTCTTTTCAAATCAATTTTCTCTTATTGCTAACTGTTCATTACAGGATACCTTAAAGATGGAGATGGAGATGGAAATTCCCAGTACCTTAGATGTCAAGTAAAAAACCGAATTCTCAGACACGACCTACACTTGTTATGATGTTATGAAAGACCTCATAAAGGTGTCAAAGCTTCCGCAAACTCTGATGTCATGTATTTATTCACAAGTGCACAAGATGGCGATCCATTACAAGATGATGTAAGATTATATTTGGGCGATGATCTCAAGAAAGCTCAAGATCACAGTCAAAGACATGCGTAAGATGAATCAAAAGATCACTATCCCAAATGTACAAGATATCAAATGTCTACGAGCTAAAGACTGAAGTGATTAAGTTTGGTATTTTCAAGGGTGACCTCCCTTAGGGGGAGATTGTTAGATATTATAAAAAGACTCGGTCATCCCGTGTATTTTACTGTTTATTCTAGCTCGTAGTTTAATAGTTAATAGTATGTTTTTATGTATTAAGTCGGGTATGAATACCCGGTATATTGTAAGTACTATATAAGCCTCTTCCAACTTTGGAAGAGGTAAGCTAGTCATTATTTCCTTTTCATAGAAACACATTTTCTCTCACTAGAAAACTCTCTCAAGTGTTTCTCTCTCTAGAAACTAGCCAAATCCAAGAATCGACCCCGTGTTATGATATAGGATATGCCACACTAAGTATTTGCGAATTTCTTTATTAGAAATTTTAAATTGCAAAGAATAAGAGATGATAGTGTTGATTACGAATTAGGATGCTAAACAAAGTTTATTTGGAAAACTTAAAGGCTTATAAGAATAACTTGTGGTTTTTCTTCCCCGGAGTTCTTAAAATGATTAATTATACGTGTTCTCTTTAATTTTTACAAATTAGAGTTTTACTCTTAAAAGTCTAATCAACATATTCAGAGAAAAAGCTTTATCGATGATGAAGTCAAACATCATTGGTAAATAAGAATTCTAGTTCAAGTTTATACTTTGGTTTTCTAAAACAAAATTTTTCTATTTGCAAAAATAATGTGTTAAATTAATTAGTTTAAAAAAAAATAATCTATAAAAATGTAGTTGGAGAATAAAAAGGATGCAAGTTATAAATCCTTAGTGTTAATAATTAATATACAAACTCCATCGCAATAAATTACATGGGCATTTGTCGGTTCGCTTCCGATGTGACATCGAAAGAAAGGGTAGAGGTTGTATATTTAGGGTTGGTATCATAATAAGTACACGAGCTCTTGTCGGAGGCGTGGCCGATGTGTCGTCGAAAGAAAAGTGATACCAATTCCTAGCCTAATAATGTAAATAGAAATAATAATGTTGCAAAGTTAAAAATAAATATTAAAAGAGTTCATTTTCTAAAACCAAAGTATTCTTTTGAACTAAGGTTTGCAAAAGTCTACAACTTTTTTCATCGGAAGTTCATACGTTTCGATTAGTATTCTCCGATGGTGTCAAAAGCCTTAGCACTTACCCGATGACGTGGGATTGCTAAGAAGAAAAGTCATCCATGATAAAGTGAACCAACAATGGCTTAGCTATAGGATGTTTTTGTTTGCTTTGAGATGTGATCATTGCTAAGTGATTAACATTTGTCGCTCAAAAGGTCCCATGTGTAAAGCTTGTCGGATTTATATCTATCTAAATATGGTGGAATTTAATGGTTTTAAATTAATTTGAACACACACACCTAAATAATGATTTATGTCGAGAAGAGGAATACACAAGTTTGTAATTAAAGTAGTCTTAGCATCCTAGCTTTGTACTTAAACGGATGATCTATTTTTAAGCTAGCATGGGAAAATGAAAAATCGGGATGATAAGTTATCTTTTTAGACACTTAATTTGCTTTTCTCTATGATCTCTAAAAGTTACCATGAGGGTAATGAAAAAATACATTATGTCAACACAAATAAGTTGTAGTTAGGTAGTTAATTATCAAGAAAAATCATAAAAAGAGAAAAATCTTTGAAAATGGGAAATCGGGTGTTTTATAACTTGTGATCTCTTAGCTCTCTCAACAAAATTCTTTGCTACTTTTCAAAGGTTTAGTTTAGGGAAGTTTCGAGGTATTTGGTTATAAGGCATGTGATATTGCGTGAGGACACACAATCGTTTAGTTTGGGGAATTTTGATAAGTGTAAAATACACATATCCGTTAATACCTAAAATAACCCAATTAAACCCAAAACAGACCAAAAATGGCAAAAATATGCTTGTATTTGTGTTTTGTGTGTGCAGGTACGGATATATCAGAAATCACAAGAAAACAGTCAAAAACGGGCAAGCACGGACACGAGAATCAGAAGAGTACAAAAAGAAGCCAAAGAATCAAAGCCGAAGCCAGAAAAGTCAAGCCTCAGTCAAATCCAGTCAAAATGGTCAAACAATGGTCAACAAAAGTCAACCAATAAAAGACAAAACCCAAAAACATTCCATTTTCACCCTCCAAGTTTCACCAAAGTCCAAAAATAACCCCTCACCTCCTATTGGGCCCTAGAACCCTTAATGGGCCTGAAAAACCCTAAAATTCTATACCCGGATCCAAGCCCATAACCATAAGCCCAAAACCTAGTCCACTTCCCTTTTATATAAACCACAAGGACCAATTTTGCAATTCCTGAAACTCCTTTTATAACTAGAAAGGGAGAAAAGAAAGAGAGGGGCCAATTGTGCTAATATGTCAAAGTTAAAACTGAATTAACTCGTTCAGTTATAAACTTGGCGCCAAGACCCAATTACTATTCATCATCGTCTCCATCTTTACCCATGGGTAAAACAAGGGGCAAATCCAAATTAAGGGGTGAATAAGTCAATTCAAGAGCTCGTCTACAAGATGGCAGGGAGAGTTTAGTCTAATCAAGTGATCTCATTAGCTCACTCTCATGAGGAGGCCACGTCATAGCAAGAAAAGCACAAGGTTAAGTGGAATTTGATCTTGGATCACTCACACAACTAACACAATGTCACATCAATGGAATGACACACTGGCGATCCTTAGATACACACAAAATGATCAAACAGCTCAAAATCACTTGGCAATGATTAAAAGAATCAAGGGTGCGGATTAAAGGCTAGGAGATGGATTCAGGAGTCCTAGAAGCTTCTTTGGCAGCCTATAAAAAGGCCTCAGCTCACACACGCAGAGAAGTTTGAAGAAAGAGACCTCAACATTGGGGGAGATTGTTAGCCTTAATTATATTAAGTCAAACAAGAATGTTATCGGTCTAAGAAAGTCAAACTAGGTCTTGTATTGTAATAGGCTAGTCGGGTTCAACGGGCTTGGATTGTAATCTAATATTGTCCGTGTTTCGGGCTCAAAGCCCAAGTTATGCCAAGCCCGGCCCATTTTAGAAAGCCCAAGTGCCTTGGGTATAAATACCCCTTCACCACACTTGGTGAAGGGTGTTGGTTACATTTTACTTCATTTGTAATCCTCCCACTCTCTCTCTAATCTAATATTCCATCTTTCTCTCTCTACTTTCTCTCTCTAAGATTTCTTCTCATTTTCTAGCATCTTGGTATAATTATTGTTGTGTAATGGATTAAATACATGGGATAACATGTGGTACCAGAGCTAAAGGGGTGTTTAGTGATTGAAATTCGTGGGTCAAAAAGAAGTCAAAAGAAAAAAATCAAACCCGAATTTTTGGGCTTAGATGTGTGAATGTTTATGTTATTAAGCAAGATCTAGGCATAAGGTAGCTAATTGTGCAAGAGAAATCAAGCTAAAAGGTCAAAAAGGGTGATTTTTAGGCCATTTTTGGTGGAAAAAGTCGTATTTCTCGTCGTTGCGTTTTGACTCTCTGGCAAAATTCATGTTGCGTTTTGATTTCTACTTGTTGCGTTTTGATTTTTCTCCATGTTGCGTTTTGACTTTTCTTCATGTTGCGTTTTGATTTTTCTCATGGAGTTATATAAAAAAAACCTCCCTCATTTAAAACACGTTCTCACCTATCCCTCACCATCAAAAAATCATATATCATCGGTTCGGTTCATCGGCGGGTATGTTCATCAGGAAAAAAAAATACTTTCTTATAGGCTTCTCCTGATCCGCAATGGTATATGGTATTCCGGAGCAACCTCTCACCTTTCATCTCACACGGTTATCCTTCGCAAACCTTTCTCTTAATCGTAATTTTCTTATTCAGGTATTGTCTCGGAAAGGGATCTGTTTATACCTGTCATCTCCACTGCGGGACATCTCCAAAACTCCTAATACATATCGCCCACTCACCTTAAATATATGTTCTTGTCAACCCAATATAATTAAAACTTGTTTGTACGGAATTTCACTACCTGATATAAATGCTCATTGATTTTGATCCCTATGGTTTTACTGTACGAGATTATCATACCCGCCAAACCCTCCTTCGTTGTGACAGCACGGGTGATCTATACCCCTTACATGTTGCCGCCTCAGCCTTTGCCCTACTTACTAATAATCATTCCCTTTGGCATCAACGTCTTGGTCACCCCGGTGATAATGTAATTCAAACCCTGTCATCACGTGGCCTTGTGTCTTATAATAACAAAACATCAACACTTGTGTTCTTGCCTAACCAGTTAGGGAAACAAACAAATCTTCCCTTCAATGATCTACTTATTGTCACATCTCCCTTTGACTTATTCACTCAGACCTGTGGACATTCATGTCTCTAGCTAAAGTGGATATAAATACTATGTCCCTTTTCTTAGATCAATTATTAACATTTTTTGTGGGTCTACACCACTTTCTTAAAAATTCTGATGCTTCGTCAAAACTTCTTCACTTTCATGCATTTGTAAAAACCCAATTCAACCGTGAAATTCAAAGCTTTTCATGTGATCATGGTGGGAGAATTTGACTACAACACTCTCCATGATTATTTGCCAATAATAGGTATTTCAATTTCGTTTCTCATGCCCACATTTTCATCTCATCAAATGGCACATCTGAACGCCCTATGATTCCATTCTATCAATAACGTAGTTCTTTATCTCCTCTTCAAGCTCGTATTCCTCCTGAGAATTGGGTCGAGCCACTACTCACTGCCGCTTTACTTACTTATACCCTCATCTACCTCTATCAACAATGACATCTTTATATAAATTTATTTAACAAAACCAACCTCTTACATTCACCTTTCGCAGTTTGGATGCCTTTGTATCCCTTCACCTTTCCTCGTGACAAACTTGCCCCTCGTACCACTCCATCTCTCTTTCTGGGTACCCTATAATCAATCGCGGATATCGGTGCCTTGACCTAAAAACACTAACACAATTCATCAATTTCTCGTCATGTCACTTTTTGGACGAACAATCTCTTTCAATCACCTTCGACGTTTGGATGCCTTTGTTTAGCCCTTACTCCTTTCACCGCACAAAAACTACTGCCCCTCGTACCACCCATCTATCTTTCTGGGTATCCTTAAAATCATCAGCGGATATCGGTGCACTTGACTAAACACTAACCAAATCATCATTTCTATCATGTCACAATTTGACGAATTGTCTTTCTCTCGGGCTCCATGGACTCCAACTAAAACCCCCCTCATACCAATTCCTATGATGATAATTCAACACCTCCCCCATTGCACTTCGCATACTTACCACACTTACTTCCCTCAACAAACACCACCACAAATAACCCCACAAACAAATCCACAAACAACTCCACAATCAACACCTCTAACTCCTCTATCAACACCATCACCACAAATAACACAGACACCACCAACCACCCCCCACCACCACCACCACCACCCACCTCACAATACCCTATGGTCACACGCTCTAAATTCAGGATTGTGAAAGCTAACCCTAAATACAACTTACATGTTACTACATCTCCCTCTATCCCCAAGTCATCCTTTCCATGCCCCTCGAGATCCTAACTGAAACAACGTATGTGTGGAATTATAATGCTTCATTGACAATAACCCATGGGTACTTGTTACTCGCCACCAGAATGTCAAACATTGTCCGCTCTATGTTGGTATATACAAACACAAATATAATGCGGACGGGGTCCTTAAATGGTACAAAGTCTACAACAGTTGCAAATTGGGCGAGTCAACACAAGGCATCGACTGCGATGAGACATTTAGCCCTGTTGTCAAACCTGCTACCATACGGACTGTTCTTAGCCTTGCAGTTTCTCGAAAATGCCTATTCATCAGTTAGGCAGCGAGAATGATTCTTCAGCCATCTTAAAGAAGGACAATTACATGCACAGCCACTAGGATTTTAAATCTCACTGATTAGCTCATTCTGATTTTGTTTGCTTCTGCAAAAGTCGTTTATTTCTTAAGCAGGCCCGAGCTCTGTTTCAACGATTTTCTAGCTATGTTATTCAAAGCCGTTTCTTTCACAGCAAAATGATCATCCCTTTCACTTTCAAAGGGGCCAGCACAGCTTACTTACTAACTATAAGTGGATGATATTATTCTTAAGTTCTTCTACTTCACTCTGCAACTTCATATCTTTAGTACATGCGGAGTTTGCTATGACAGACCTTGGCCCACTGAACTATTTTCTTGGTATATTTGCCACGCGTACTACCAGTGGCATATTCTTGTCTCAGACAAAATATGTTACGAGGATTTTTGAGCAAGCCTCTATGGATTAATTGTAATCCTTGCAGGGGACCCAATTGCACCGAGAATAGCTTAGGGAACTAAAGGATCACACGCTCACTGAACCTACTTTATATCGCCCAGTTTGCCGGATCACTTCAGTACCTCACTTTTACCCGGTTATTTGTCATATGCAGTTCAAAGTTTATGTTCTTTACATGCATGATCCTTGAGAGCCATACCTTAATGCTATGAAACGTGTTCTTCGTTATCTTCGAGGAACCATTGATCTTGGATTACAGCTATTTTGGTCTACTACATCAGAGCTTATTGCATACTCTAATGCTGACTGGGCAGGATGTCCGGCTACGCGCCGATCTACTTCTGGATACTGTGTTTTTCTTGGTGACAACCTCCTGACGTGGTCCTCCAAACGTTAGGACACGTTGTCTCGTTCTAGTGCTGAGGCTGAATACCGCGGGGTTGCAAATGCTATAGCTGAGACATCTTGGATTCGCAACCTCCTTCGTGAGCTTCATACCCCACTTTTCACAGCGACCTTGGTCTACTGTGATAATGTCAGTGCTGTATACATGTCTGCAAACCCTGTACAACATCAGCGCACCAAGCATATAGAAATTGGCAATCATTTTGTTTGTGACAAAGTAGCAGCAGGTCATGTTCGAGTTCTTCATGTCCCTTCTCGATTTCAGTAATCAGATATCTTCACAAAAGGACTCCCATACCCGTTGTTTGCTGATTTCAGATCCAGTTTGAGCGTCCGCAAATCTCCCGCTCCAACTGCGGGGGCGTATTAAAATAGATATTATATTTTATATTTTGTGTAGTCGGCCCATTGGCCCGAGCCCATAGTCTAGAAGGTTCCTTTGTATCATATATATAGGGTTATTATCAATTGTAATCAGGCAATCAATCAAAGCAAATCAATATCCTTTATGTTCAACCGAAATCTAAGAAAAAAGATTCACCATTCAGTGAGGTGGTACTCAGTGAATGAATTCCCTGAATGAAAGAAGAAGGTGATGGGTTCAGTGAGTTGTTACAATAAGCTTACTTAACCCCACATGATCTCCTCAACATTAAAGAGCCTAAAGACTTAGACAAATGTCTATGTGGACTCAAGAAAAGGCGGGGTACTACAAAAGGGATTTTACCTTGGGAATGAATACTTTCATAGTTGGTATACAAGTTTAAGATAGTACATCCAACTGTTCACAAAGGTAAACCTTCCTAGTACCAAGTATAGCAGTCATTAAGGGTGTGTTTGTTGAAATTAGCAGTAGTAGTAATTAGCAATTTAATTTACAAAAGCGTTAGTTAAAAGAGTTGTAACTATAATTTTAATGTGTAAAATGACATAATGCTAAATGTTAAATGCTTATTTAAAGTTGTCTAACTTTCATTCTAATTGATCTTAGCCATGTCTAAGAAGAAGATCTCTTACTTGGACAATCATGTCATTTGACAATACTTGTTAAAATTTCATATTTAGACTAAACCAACATCGAAATCAAATAATTTCAACTACAGATAATAGACATTTAAACACACATAATCAGTGGCGGATCCAAAAGAAAATCTAAGGTGGTTCCTTCACTTAGGGTAGACGACAAAACTAATGGGTCAACAAGTCAACTGTTTTCAATGGGTCGTGTCGAGTCAAGTAAAGTTATGTCTCGTTAGGTACTATATGTATAACACAAAGATTAAAGCAAAATTATATTGAATAACTTTTGATAATTAGTGATTATTTTAGAAGAACATAACAATTTATTTTGTTACATTGTTACAAGAACAAACTCAACAAAGTAATCAACAAATATGTAGCCAATGCTTGCCAATACAAGAAGAAATTTTTTTTAAGCCAATCGAATATTGCTACATTCAATAATAAATTTGTCTTCCTTTTAAATTACTATATAGTTTTCTTAAAATTGCTAGCCTGTATAAAAGATAGGGCAAACACTATTTATGGACAACTTACTATTTTCAGTGTCTTGTTATGAACTATGTACTAAATTAAATACTATTGTTAACCACCAAACCCGCTAGTAGCCGGTATTTTTCCACGTGTAATTTTAATTTTAATTTTTTTCTTTTTTTAACTTATTCGCAGGTATTTATACGGGTCATTTGACCGATATAACATAACCACACAATCATAAACACGATACATTAACCACCAAACCCTAAATCCATATTAATAACCACAATCAAGAATAATGTCAGACAAGAAAGATAAAATCAACAAGAGAAATGGTTAGTGTTATTTATTTGTTTATTTATTCCCTTATGTTTTTTTTATCATTCCACATTAATCACAACCTCAATGACAGAACAAGATTGGAGCAAAGTTGAAAGAACTCAAGATTTGGTAGAGTATGTGTATGATAAGTATGAGAACATACCAGTTACTGATGAGATGCTAGACGACTTATATAATTTTACTATGATGAAAGGTTAGTGTATTTCTAACTGTTATGCTCTTTGATCGACCTTACTTCTGCCTAGTCTTCATAAACCATAAGGCTAAAGTACGCTTATACTAACCTTGCTTCTGCCTAGTCTTGAATAACCTTTCATTGTTTAGAGTGTTAAGTGTTAGAGTAGTTTAAAGATCAGTAAATTGAGAACAAACCAGTTACTGAAGAGATGCTAGACGACTTAAATAATTTTACTAGTGATGAAATTAGTGTGATTATCTAACATTATGCTCTTTGATCGACCTACTTCTGCCTATCTTCATATCTATAAGCTAAATTACACGTTATAAGTAACCTTGCTTCTTCCTAGTCTTGGAATAAACCTATCATTGTTAAGGGTTTAGAAAAAAAATATGTTGCTTGCATTTAATCCAATATTCTACTGCATTTCCATTCAAATGCTCATGTCATGCCATTAGGGGTGTTTAGATACTATTTTTATACCATTAAATTGATATCCAAACACCCTTTATGGTAGTGCCAAACACCCTTAATAGTCTTAATGGTAGTGCCAAACACCTCTAATGGTCTGCAATTTGTCTTCAAAAACACACCTAATGGTCTGCAAATCTGTTATGTTGAGAAATACTTGTCCATGGTAGAATCTGAGAAAAAAGCATAGCTGATGGTAGAATTCGAGAAGGGAAAGGCAAAGCTGATGGTATTTGATGAGATGGTTGAGTATGTTTTATCTAAGTATGGGAAGAACTAGAATCTTGAGGATGAAATAGCTGATGTCATACTTGAAGACTTGCAGATTAAATATGGGAAAGGTTAGTTTATTATTCATGGGTTGTTTGGAATTGTCTTGTATATGTACATTTAACCTATAAACTTATTAACTTCTAGATGATAAAGGGAAGGCAAAAGTGGATGCAAAATTGGATGATCTTCAAAACAGAGTATAAATGCTTGAAGGGGATTTGGCTAGGGCAATAAAAGCAAAGCAGGCAGAGCATGATCTTGATGATGTTGATCTTGTTGATGCTCTTGATCTTGAAAACAGAATCAAAAAGCTTGAAGAGGATTTTAGTATGTTGCTAAAGGCAAAAAAGGCAAAAGAGATAAAGGAGGTAAATGAGGCATAATTGAAGGTGAATAAGGGTATGTCTTTTCATATTTAAAAAGATTGAAAATGATTTTAGTAGGATGTTTATATGTCTTTGCCTGTTTAACAATGTTTATATGTCACTTCTGAAGTTTTTAATCAATGTTTATATATGTCAATGCTTTTAGAAGTGGTTCAAATATCTAGTTATGAAGGTTTTTCTGATGATGAAGATGTTGTCTGCATTAATGATGTTAAATATCCATTCACTGATGCTGAGATAAGGATGTTTAAGGAGAGACCCACAACATCCAAAGCTCCCAAGGCTTCTACTTCCACAAGATCTAGAGCTCCCATTGCTTCTACTTTTAGTGCACAAGCTGCTTCCACATCACCTCCAAAAGTGTACTAAAGAATAGCTATGACAGGATGTGTACTTGGTTTAAGAGCTCCTAATGATCCTAATGCTCCACCACCTTCTGCTTCACGAAAAAAGAAGTTCAAGCCTTAACCATGACCGAATCTCTAGTAAATCAGTATTTTAAAGAAATAAATGACCATACTAATATCACCCACATGCCTGTGCTTGTGAACTATCACTACATAACATAAAATTACAAGACATAGTAAAACTATATATGTAACATATATAGTGCTTGTGAACTATCACTGCATTACATAAAACTACAAGTCATAATAAAACTATGTAACATATATAAAAGATCATATTTGACGAGAAATTGCACACATTAAACTATTATGGGGCACTAGTTTTTAACCCTATGCATACAAATGATGTTAAATAAGATTTTTTTTATAAAATTGTGCATTTTTTTTTATTTATATAGTTACATTACTAGAGCAGAGTCAGGTTTTTACATGTTCATATACGAGGATGTTAAATAAAAAATTTCTATTAAATTATGAAAAATATTTTACACTTATATAGTTATAATATACGTGCAGTGCTAATTTTTAGATAATATTTTTTATTGTGTATTAATATCAACTAATATGTTACATAATTTTTTTATTGGACTAAGTATTTGATTTTGTTTAACTGACATGGTGTTGATACTGATATTGTTTAAATTTAGTTATGGATATCATGTTATATACATCATGCGTGTTTGACCCTAGAAAAAATGTTGTTTTGGATGACGACACGAGGCTCACAAGAGTCATCAAGATCAACTCGACAGAAATATGCTTCAACAACTAACCCAAAAGTTAGTTATGTTCGGCTAACAACATTTGGAGGTCAAACTGAAAAAACACAATGGTTGAAAAATCATTATGTTAGTTGATCTTATTCAGTAATAAGATGGATAATATAGTTGAGCCCGAACCAATAGTGTTGTCGCTTTAAGCTGTCTTATGACCTCGCAAGGAGTCGCGCCACTCTTGAACCCGGCTCTTAGTTATGGTGGCGTCAAGTAACAAGCAGCGCCGTCTCTAAATTTTAAAAACATTTGAGGGCCCTGGACGAAATCAATTATTGAGAGCTTTCGAGAAGAAATATTATATATAAAGTGTCACCGTCTATGAGATATAATGAAAATTAGTTATCTAAACGTTGGAGTACTAAGAATATTGATACGATTATATATGTGTTGAAATGTTTTCATCGTGCTTCAGGTCTTAGTATTAATTTAAGCAAGAGTAAGTTATTGGGTGTTGTGGTGAGTGAAGATAGGGTGGTGCAAGCTGCAAATAGAATTGGTTGTGGTGTCCTTAAGGCTCCTTTTGCTTATTTAGGTTCGAAAGTTGGGGGAAATATGTCTCGGATTAAATCTTAGGATGAGATTGTGGATAAAATGGTAGATCGTCTTTCAAAATGGAAGATGATAAAACCATTATCGATAGGTGGCGTTTACCCTTCTCAAGGTGGTTCTAGGTTCCATGCTATTTATCATTTTGGTCTATATTCAAGGTGCACTGAAAGTCCTTCACTGCAGGGAATCATATCGAAGTCGTTTTTTAGTGGTGTCGATTTAATGTAAAAAAATCGATATGGGTAAAATGGAGTACGGTTTTGTGTTCTAAAGAGAACAGGTGGCTTGGTGGTTTTAGTTTATATGCGCTTAATAGAGCTTTATGTGTAAATGGGTTTGGCGGTTTACAACTCAAAAGAACTTGTTCATGGAGCTAGGGTTATTTAAAGCTATTCATGGGCGAAGATGGGAAAAATTGGTAGCAGATCAAGGTTGGTTACAAGTCCTATTGGCGAAGCATTCTCAGGAGCGTGGATATACATTGAAGATAAAAGGTATAACACTTAAATAATTTTATGCAGAAAAAGCATGGCATTGGGTGGGTATATTATTTGTGGAGGATTTGTGGGCATGGAGACATGGTTTTGAAACAAAAAGATATCCTAGCTTTATGCGCTGGGAAGTGAAGAAGACTGTCGATGTGGCTTTTAATTACTGTCACATGAGAAACTTGACCGGGTATTTTTCGTCGTGCTCCTAGAAAGCGGAGTGGAACAAGATCAGTTGACGGATTTGATGACTTTACAGGTGTGGAAGGTGTTGTTCTGGTGTCACGCCAGATAGGGTGTATTTGGACGCTTGATGGTTCGGTGATAGTTCTCGGTAGTTCGGCTAGAAAGGTTATTGATGATATAAGGTTTCCGGGAAGTGTCTACACAAACTCGGATGAATAAAAGCGGTGCAATCAAGGTTAACATTCATGCGTGTAAGGTGAGATGGATGTTTGCCTACCCGTCTTAATATATTCCGGAGAGTTTATAGATATTCCGTATATCTTTGTCCCGTTGTGGTTTAGGGTCACGGAAATCGTCAAGTCATTTATTTTTTGATGACTTGTGCTAAAGTAATTTCGCAAGAATTTGTAGTTGTGGGATGTGGATTTCATGGAAGTGCATACGTTCGATGAATGAGTTTCTTGGATCGTAAATCTTCGAATTCCTATCAAGCATAAAAGGTTGTTAGAAGGGGTGCGTTTTGGGCTGTGGTGGCTAATTTGGGCTTATCGTAATAAGTCTGTCTTTGGTGTGGTTTCTCCTTTTAAGGCGGATATTTTTGATGATGTTGTGTCGTATTCTTTTTATTGGAGTCGGTTTAGATGTAATGCGTCGTTTAGTTGGGTTGATTGGCTAAAAAATCTTCATCTTGTAATTTTGTAATTTTTCTAGCTTCTTGCTAGTTTTTTAATAAAGTGTTGTTCAAAAAAAGAAACATATGTCTCATTTAACAATTTTGGTGGCGTCAAGGTAGATTAACAAGTTTGTAATTACCTCACGATCGATCGCTTATAATCCAAACTTGAATAAGCACTATCTCTAGTAAATTAATATTTTAAAGAAATAAATGACCATACTAATATCACCCACATGCCTGTGCTTGTGAACCTATCACTACATAACATAAAATTACAAGACATAGTAAAACTATATATGTAACATATATAGTGCTTGTGAACTATCACTGCATTACATAAAATTACAAGACATAATAAAACTATGTAACATATATAAAAGATCATATTTGACGAGAAATTGCACACATTAGACTATTATGGGGCACTAGTTTTTAACCCTATGCATACAAATGATGTTAAATAAGATTTTTTTTATAAAACTGTGCAATTTTTATTTATTTATATAGTTACATTACTCGAGCAGAGTTAGGTTTTTACATGTTCATATACGGGGATGTTAAATAAAAATTTTCTATTAAATTATGAATAATATTTTACACTTATATAGTTATAATATACGTGCAGTGCTGATTTTTAGATAATATTTTTTATTGTGTATTAATATCAACTAATATGTTGCATAATTTTTTATTTGACTAAGTATTTGATTTTGTTTAACTGACATGGTGTTGATATTGATATTGTTTAAATTTAGTTATGGATATCATGTTATATACATCATGCGTGTTTGACCCTAGAAAAAATGTTGTGCTCGATGACGACACGAGGCTCACAAGAGTCATCAAGATCAACTCGACAGAAATATGCTTCAACAACTAACCCAAAGGTTAGTTATGTTCGGCTAACGACATTTGGAGGTCAAACTGAAAAAACACAATGGTTGAAAAATCATTATGTTGGTTGATCTTATTCAGTAATAAGATGGATAATATAGTTGAGCCCGAACCAATAGTGTTGTCGCTTTAAGCTGTCTTATGACCTCGCAAGGAGTCGCGCCACTCTTGAACCCGGCTCGTAGTTATGGTGGCGTCAAGTAACAAGCAGCGCCGTCTCTAAATTTTAAAAACATTTGAGGGCCCTGAACGAAATCAATTATTGAGAGCTTTCGAGAAGAAATGTTATATATAAAGTGTCACCGTCTATGAGATATAATGCAAATTATTTATCTAAACGTTGGAGTACTAAGAATATTGATACGATTATATATGTGTTGAAATGTTTTCATCGTGCTTCAGGTCTTAGTATTAATTTAAGCAAGAGAAGTTATTGGGGTGTTGTGGTGAGTGAAGATCGGAGTGGTGCAAGCTGCAAATAGAATTGGTTGTGGTGTCCTTAGGCTCCTTTGGCTTATTTAGGTTCGAAAGTTGGGGAATATGTCTCGGAGTAAAATCTTACGGGATGAGATTGTGGATAACAATGGTTGAGCATCGTCTTTCAAAATGGAAGATGATAAAACCATTATCGATAGGTGGCGTTTACCCTTCTCAAGGTGGTTCTAGGTTCCATGCTATTTATCATTTTGGTCTATATTCAAGGTGCACTGAAAGTCCTTCACTGCAGGGAATCATATCGAAGTCGTTTTTTAGTGGTGTCGATTTAATGTAAAAAAATCGATATGGGTAAAATGGAGTACGGTTTTGTGTTCTAAAGAGAACAGGTGGCTTGGTGGTTTTAGTTTATATGCGCTTAATAGAGCTTTATGTGTAAATGGGTTTGGCGGTTTACAACTCAAAAGAACTTGTTCATGGAGCTAGGGTTATTTAAAGCTATTCATGGGCGAAGATGGGAAAAATTGGTAGCAGATCAAGGTTGGTTACAAGTCCTATTGGCGAAGCATTCTCAGGAGCGTGGATATACATTGAAGATAAAAGGTATAACACTTAAATAATTTTATGCAGAAAAAGCATGGCATTGGGTGGGTATATTATTTGTGGAGGATTTGTGGGCATGGAGACATGGTTTTGAAACAAAAAGATATCCTAGCTTTATGCGCTGGGAAGTGAAGAAGACTGTCGATGTGGCTTTTAATTACTGTCACATGAGAAACTTGACCGGGTATTTTTCGTCGTGCTCCTAGAAAGCGGAGTGGAACAAGATCAGTTGACGGATTTGATGACTTTACAGGTGTGGAAGGTGTTGTTCTGGTGTCACGCCAGATAGGGTGTATTTGGACGCTTGATGGTTCGGTGATAGTTCTCGGTAGTTCGGCTAGAAAGGTTATTGATGATATAAGGTTTCCGGGAAGTGTCTACACAAACTCGGATGAATAAAAGCGGTGCAATCAAGGTTAACATTCATGCGTGTAAGGTGAGATGGATGTTTGCCTACCCGTCTTAATATATTCCGGAGAGTTTATAGATATTCCGTATATCTTTGTCCCGTTGTGGTTTAGGGTCACGGAAATCGTCAAGTCATTTATTTTTTGATGACTTGTGCTAAAGTAATTTCGCAAGAATTTGTAGTTGTGGGATGTGGATTCATGGAAGTGCATACGTTCGATGAATGAGTTTCTTGGATCGTAAATCTATCGCAATTCTATCAAGCATAAAAGGTTGTTAGAAGGGGTTAGCGTTTGGGCTGTGGTGGCTAATTTGGGCTTAGCTCGTAATTAAAGGGGGGGGGTTCTTGGTCTTTGGTGTGGGTCTTTCTTTTATGGCGGGAGATTTTTGATGTGTGTGTCGTATTCTTTTTTTTTGGAGGCGGTTTAGATTTAATGCGTGTTTAGTTGGGTGATTGGCTAAAAATCTTCATCTGTATTTTGTATTTTTCTAGCTTCTTCTAGTTTTTTAATAAGTGTTGTTCAAAAACAAAGAAACATATTGTCTCATTTAACTATTTTGTGGCGTAAGGTAGATTAACAAGTTTGTTAATTACCTCACGATCGATCGCTTATTATCCAAACTTGAATAAGCACTATCTCTAGTAAATTAATATTTTAAAGAAATAAATGACCATACTAATATCACCCACATGCGTGCGCTTGTGAACTATCACTACATAACATAAAATTACAAGACATAGTAAAACTATATATGTAACATATATAGTGCTTGTGAACTATCACTGCATTACATAAAATTACAAGACATAATAAAACTATGTAACATATATAAAAGATCATATTTGACGAGAAATTGCACACATTAGACTATTATGGGGCACTAGTTTTTAACCCTATGCATACAAATGATGTTAAATAAGATTTTTTTTATAAAACTGTGTAATTTTTTTTATTTATATAGTTACATTACTCGAGCAGAGTCAGGTTTTTACATATTCATATACGAGGATGTTAAATAAAAATTTTCTATTAAATTATGAAAAAATATTTTTACATTAATATAGTTATAATATACGTGCAGTGCTGATTTTTAGATAATATTTTTTTATTGTGTATTAATATCGATTAATATGTTGCATAATTTTTTTATTGGACTAAGTGTTTGATTTTGTTTAACTGACATGGTGCTGATATTGATATTGTTTAAATTTAGATAAGCCATGGGTTTTGCCTTCATATTGATATTTAGATTCTAGTTAATAATTTTAGCCGAAAGTTTTATAATTATGTTTGAAATGGAATTACATGCGCCGTTGCTATATGCGTGCATTTATTTTTATATTATATAAGCCATGGGTTTTGCCTTCATATTGATATTTAGATTCTAGTTAATAATTTTTGCCGAAAGTTTTAAATCAATGTACACGTGCTAAAAACTTACAAAGAAGCATGCCGTTATTACATATTACATCTATTTTTAAGTTGCTCAGGTATGAATTTTTGTTACGTTCACCAAAGTTTTCATTTTCATTTTAAGTGTCCAAAGCAAGGTTGTTAAGATCGGGATCCTACCCAGGATCGTTTTCGTCTTTGCAAGATCAAAATCGTAAGGTAGGATCGGGATCGTAAGATCCTACTAAAATGTCTTTTTCTTAATAGTCTTTCTAATATTATATAAATCTATTTCTTGGGTAGCGTGGCTTAATGACCCGCTTAACTCTATTTCTATGTAATCCTTTTTTCGCCTAGCTTCTTGCTAGCTTTCTTAATAAAATTCTGCCGTTCAAAAAAAAATATTATATAAATCTACAAATTATTATATATCATAAACACAAAATTATATAAATATTTCATAGGAATGCTGTCATAAATTATAATTATAAAATGTTTAAGAAGATTAACTTGTTGTTTTTTAATATCTAAGAAACACAACCCATTAATTCGTAGATTTTAGTTCGTGGTTCGAGAAAAGTAAGATCGGATCGTAGTACTCCCTCTGTCCCATAATTATAGTCCACCGGCAAAAAACACGTAGTTTAAGAAAAACATCACCTTTACAGCTTTCTCTCTTTTACTTTTTGCACAATGACAGTTTTACCCTTAACCAATTAATTTCTAACTTCTTTAAAGTGTGTAATAATAACATCAAGTGAGGGCGATATGGTAAACTTAATATAAATTTCCTATCTATTTTTGGACGTGGACAATTAATTTGGGACAAACAAAAAAGGAAACGTGGACTATAATTATGGGACGGAGGGAGTAGATCTTAAGATCCTATGATCAAGATCGGGATCCTCTAAGTTCCTAGGCAAGAAAAGATCATACGTAGGATCTGGATCGTTTTTACTTTGCAGTATCGTAAAATCGTAAGATCTTAAGATCAGGATCGGGATCTTAACAACCATGGTCCAAAGATCACGAGCAATGGTTTCGATGACACTTCTATGTGAAATTGGCTTCATTGTCTTGAAATATTAAATACTTGTTTTTTCTTTTTTATTTTGTCGATTTTTTCGTCGTAATTTGTATTCAGGGTTGAATTATATTAAACTCCTACCAATTCATGCATATGTTGGAGAAACATTAATTACTAGAGGTTCACATGGTGACATGGGTTGAGAAACATGTTTTCCATTTGGTTTTTCATCATCACCTTAACCATCATATAGGAAAATGCGTTAGCCGGGGAACTTCACTCATCTGTTGATCTGCTTATAGGAAAATGTGTTAGCCGGGGAACTTCACTCATCTGCTGATCTGCTTATAAAAACGAAGGTAACTTTGTTTTCGAGAGAACTTAACCCCTAAAACTTCAAAATCTCCTCTGAATCAGCTGCAGGATCATAAATAGCGTGTTGTTGGTTGATAACCATTTCATGCAAAACATCACTTTCAATTTCAATCTCAACACGAGCTACGGCATGAATGTCAAACCTGGTATGAATAACTTATTTTCATCTTTTTCATACTCGTGAACTCGTCTAACCTTTCGTTTAATTGATCTTAGCCATGTCTAAGAAGATCTCTTACTTGGACAATCATGTCATTTGACCATACTTACCAACATCGAAATCAATCAAATAACTTCGACTACAGATTATAGACATCTAAACACGCATAATGATTGACAAATTAAATCATAAAAAGTTAACGCATTTGTAAATATTCTTTTCAACATGTCTAAACCAAACTGAAATAAAAACACGGTCTTAGAATAATCCTACAATATTCTTAACATCAAACTAAAAGGTAATACACATGCATGGCTTGTGTAATTTTACAGTTAAAGATCATTCATAGATAATCGATTCGTCCAAGCAATCGAAAGAATAACATTCTGAAGGATGGTAGCTCGGAGCATCTTCGCTATCAAATGCCATTAGTTTATCAAGATAGCTATAGTCATTTTTATGAACTATCATTAATTGATCAAAAAAACTTTGAGTATCATCGTGGGAGTTCTGATCTTGTTGTTGGCGGACCTCATCTCTTAGAGTCTGCGAAGAAGCCATTTGTTGCATGGTCATAGGGTTCGAGCTGGCGTCCGTTTGATCTGCTAAGGCTTGAGCAGGAGATGTCATTAAGTCATCCAATGGAGCAAGATTATCATAAATATCCTCCTCGTGTGGCACCGCCATATCATCGTCACCTGGTTCTACAATAGCAGGAGGATATCCCTTTGAAGCTCCACATGAAAATTGAAAACTATTAGTTGACGTTGGCCTCGATTGATTCTGATAATACACCAAAGTTGAATTCCCGACTGACTGTTGAACTTGATCCGTTGCAAAAGCTTGAGGAGGGTCTTGAAATGCTGGTTGTATCAACTTTGAACCACTAAATATAGGCATTGATTGCATGGTGACTGAATTCGGACTCGTGTTCATGCTTGTTGTAGGGAAAGTCTGAGAAGCTCCTACTTGGAAAATGTTAAGGTCTGATTGTTGATTTGACATGAGCATAAATTGCACAGGTTCCACCATTTGAACATCTGTTTCTGAGTGATAGTTAGTTTCTTGAACTGGAACATGTTCAGGTCCATTCAATTGACTGCTTTCTTGGTTCCATGATAGTCTTCTACATATGGGTGAAGGTTCATCTTGAAGTTGTTGGTTTTCGATTGCCTCTTCTTGATCTCCGAAGTTATTATTAGCAGGCTTTGTCTCCTTCTTGTAAATCTTACATAGCACCCACCCAGTCAGCTGCATGAATAGACAATAACAATTTTTTACAAATCATATGAACATATATATAACTGATAAACGGCAGCTTATGAGAGATTTAGTAATCAACTACGTACGCTTTTAGAAAATAAGAAATTACCTTGTTACCATCCTCTTTTTGTTCGTGGCTTCCTATTGGGATATTGGGATTATCCGTGGTATATTCATGCATTAGCCAGGCCGTCTTATTAAAAATTTGATCCAATACCAAATTCATTTCGTAAGATAATGTTTTTAACATAAGATTGTATTAGACAGCCAAAAAACTTGGCGTTAGGAACCAATCACAATGTGATTGGAAGAACGTTATAAGGTTTGTGAACCACTCAATCCAATTAATGAAAATATTCTCATGCCTACTTGTAATCCATTTGAATGAAAAAACTTTACATCGGTTGAAAGGAGTTCGATCTTGGGTCTCTTAGCTGAGAAAACAAATTCATTCCGAAACCTCCAAAGGAGCCACAATGTAGTTTGGACCACTGCATCGAAAAACTTGAGGTGTGAAGCTTTAATGGTTACTTTTCCAGCAAGATTGATTGCATCGTCAAGGGTAGAGACAACAACTTTTTTAATATTCCACCAATTAAGAATATCTTTTCAAATCTTAACAATAAGATTGCAAGAAACGAAGACGTGTTGTTCCATTTCTAAAGCATCATCACAAATATGACATCTTACTGAATCCAAGTCCACGTTTCTTTTATCCAAGTTGATGCGAGTTGGCAATCTTTGAATTGAAATTCTCCATGTAGTGATGTTTACCTTTAGTGGTAGAAGATTGTTCCATTTATAGTTGGATGAAGGCAAACTTTGGGACTGTTTAAAGATGTGTTGACGCAAAAAAGTGACTAAAAATTTATTAGTTCCATTTAAGCAACATTTTCAAGTATCATGGGAACTCGATAGATGAAAAGCGGACATTAGGTTAGTTAACTCAATTAGCTTTGTCTGTTCAATTATTGACCTTAAGCGTCTTGTCCAGATCCAACGAAAAGAAAGACCATTTGGTGATAATGGGCTTATAAGGTTAATGGTATTGGGAACAGTGGAAAATGAGCTGTGTCTTCTTAGTGGAGATCATCAACACACAACTCCAAGTCAAGTCGGTTATCTTCACCACAAGTTAATAGTACAAAGCCTAAAAAAGTGGCAAAGGTGACAAAATCACATTTTAGTGAGACTGGGTGCAGAAAGCACACCTTCTTTTTTGAGCTAGGTGCAATAGAAAAAGTCAAAAAATTTATACTACCTCCATTCCACATTAAGTGTCCAGTTTGACTTTTTCAAGTCTTTTTTCTCCATCTTTGACTTTAATTATTTCTTTTTATGTTATATGATGCTTGATGCAAAATATAAGAATTGATAGAATTTTGAATGTATTTTTTATTGGTATAATTTTCATTAAGTATTATATAACACAAACACAAATATTTACGGTCAAAGTTAATGAAAAAAGAACTAAAAAAATCAAACTTAACACTTAATATGGGATGGAAGGAGTACGAGAACTAACACTATGAAACAATATAAAATCGGTTTTGATGACATCGGGAACACACCAAGTTCCCTCATTCTAACTCCATCATGCGAAAAAAACATAATTATAATTTATAAAGCTTAAGTAAGTAGTTTAGTACTTTTAGTTAGTTTAGATTTGGCATAGTTGACTTTTGCTACTATATACATAAACGTTCCTTTAAAAAAACAATTTTAAATGTTTCTCACATACGGAGTGACCATTATCATATTTAAAAAATATCAGAATTCGAAGTTGATCAATAATCCTATTGGTTTATATTTCCTAAATTCACCCTCAATAACTCAAATCCATCAATTGTACGAACACAAAATAGTTGAAGTAATACAACACGTTGTGCTAATTTAGTGCCCAATAATATTCGTTTTAGGATTTGAATAGAAAAACATCTTAAGTATAATATCTTTAAACAAGTTCAAGTCAGAGAATAAATAGTCATTCAATGAGTTGCTTTCAAGATTATTCAACCGAAATCTAAGAAGAAAGATTCACCATTCAGTGAGGTGGTACTCAGTGAACAAATTCCCTGAATGAAAAAAGAAGGTGATGGGTTCAGTAAGTTGTGACAATAAGCTTACTTAACCCCACACGATCTTTTCAACATTAAAGAGCCTAAAGACTTAGACAAATGTTTATATGGACTGAAGAAAAGGCGGGGTATTACAAATGGGATTTTACCTTGGGAATGAATACTTCCATAGTTGGTATAAAAGTTTAAGATAGTACATCCAACTGTTCACAAAGGTAAACCTTCCTAGTACCAAGTATAGCAGTCATTAAGGGTGTGTTTATTGAAATTAGTAGTAGCAGTTAACAGTAGTAATCAATTAGCAGTAGTAGTTATTAGCAATTTAATTTACAAAAGCGTTTGTTAAAAGAGTTGTAATAGTAATTTTAATGTGTAAAATGACATAATGCTAAATGTTAAATGCTTATTTAAAGTTGTCTAACTTTCCTTCTAATTGATCTTAGTCATGTCTAAGAAGAAGATCTCTTACTTGGACAATCATGTCATTTGACCATACTTGTTAAAATTTCATATTTAGACTAAACCAACATCGAAATCAAATAATTTCAACTACATATTATAGACATTAAAACACACATAATCAGTGGCGGATCCAAAAAAAATCTAAGGTGGTTCCTTCACTTAAGGTAGACGACAAAACTAATGGGTCAACAAGTCAACTGTTTTCAATGGGTCGTGTCGGGTCGAGTAAAGTTATGTCTCGTTGGGTACTATATGTATAACACAAAGATTAAACCAAAATTATATTGAATAACTTTTGATAATTAGTGATTACTTTAGAAGAACATAACAATTTATTTTGTTACATTGTTACAAGAACAAACTCAACAAAGTAATCAGCAAATATATGTAGCCAATGCTTGCCAATACAAGAAGAAAAAAAACTTTAAGCCAATCGAATATTGCTACATCCAATAATAAATTCGTCTTCCTTTTAAATTACTATATAGTTTTCTTAACATTGCTATTCCAGAATAAAAGATAGGGTAAACACCATTTATGGACAGCTTATTATTTTCAGTGTCTCATTATGAACCATGTACTAAATTAAATACCATTGTTAACAACCAAACCCGCTAGTAGCCGGTATTTTTCCACGTGTAATTTTAATTTTAATTTTTTGTCTTTTTTTTACTTATTCGCGGGTATTTGTATGGTCATTTGACCGGTATAACATAACCACACAATCATAAACACGATACATTAACCACCAAACCCTAAATCCATATTCATAACCACAATCAAGATTAATGTCAGACAAGAAAAATAAAATCAACAAGAGAAATGGTTAGTGTTATTTATTTGTTTATTTATTCCCTTATGCTTGTTTAATCATTCCACATTAATCACAACCTCAATGACAGAACAAGACTGGAGCAAAGTTAAAAGAACTCAAGATTTGGTAGAGTATGTGTATGATAAGTATGAGAACGTACCAGTTACTGATGAGATGCTAGACGACTTATATAATTTTGCTATGATGAAAGGTTAGTGTATTTCTAACTGTTATGCTCTTTGATCGACCTTACTTCTGCCTAGTCTTCATAAACCATAAGGCTAAAGTACGCTTATACTAACCTTGCTTCTGCCTAGTCTTGAATAACCTTTCATTGTTTAGAGTGTTAAGAAAAATATGTTGCTTGGATTTAATCCAATATTCTACTGCATTTCCATTCAAATGCTCATGTCATGCCATTAGGGGTGTTTGGATACCATTTTCATACCATTAAAATGCTATCCAAACACCCCTTTTGGTAGTGCCAAACACCCTCAATAGTCTTAATGGTAGTGCCAAACACCTCTAATAGTCTGCAATTTGTCTCCAAAAACACACCTAATGGTCTGCAAATCTATTATGTAGAGAAATACTTGTCCATGGTAGAATCTGAGAAAAAGGCAAAGCTGATGGTAGAATCCGAGAAAGGAAAGGCAAAGCTGATAGTATTAGATGAGATGGTTAAGTATGTTTTAGCTAAGTATGGGAAGAACTAGAATCTTGAGGATGAAATAGCTGATGTCATACTTGAAGACTTGCGGATTAAATATAGGAAAGGTTAGTTTATTATTTATGGGTTGTTTGGAATTGTCTTGTATATGTACATTTAACCTATAAACTTATTAACTTCTAGATGATAAAGAGAAGGCAAAAGAGGCAAAGGAGGCAGAGGAGGCATAATTTAAGGTGAATAAAGGTATGTCTTTGCATGTTTAAAAAGCTTAAAAAGGATTTAAGTAGGATGTTTATATGTCTTTTCCTGTTTAACAATGTTTATATGTCACTTCTGAAGTTTTTAATCAATGTTTATATATGTCAATGCTTTTAGAAGTGGTTCAAGTATCCAGTTATGAAGGTTTTTCTGATGATGAAGATGTTGTCTACATTAATGATGTTAAATATCTATTCACTGGTGTTGAGATAAGGATGTTTAAAGAGAGACCCACAATATCCAAAGCTCTTAAGGCTTCAACTTCCACAAGATCTAGAGCTCTTATTGCTTCTACTTCTACTGCACAAGCTGCTTCCACCTCAGGTCCAAAAGTGTACAGGAGAATAGCTATGATAGGATGTGTACTTAGTTTAAGAACTCCTAATGATCCTACTGCTCCACCATCTACAGCTTCACAAAAAAGGAAGTCTAAGCCTTAGCCATGACCGGATGTGTTGTATGTTGATGTTTAGAAACACTTAACTTGGTTTAGTTTAGTTTCCGTATTTTGATGTTTAAACACATTTGGGTTGTTGATATCCTCTAGTAGAATGCTTGTTTGACTGCATTATATATTTCAGTGATATTTCTTATATGTATTTTGACTGCATTTCTATTTTGACTACATTTCCATAAGGGGGTGTTTGGATATGATTTGCAAACTCCAAATGAAAAATGTTCTGAGTTTGCAAACTACAAATGCAAATGTTCTGAATTGACTGCATTTACATTCAAAACTTATGACATTTAGCATTTGTAGTTTGACTTTAGAAAGTCAAACTGCAAATGCAAAATGTTTTAAGTTTGCAAACTGCAAATGCAAATGTTTGGCATGACTGCAAATACAAACATGTATGGGCATGACTGCATTTCCATTTTGACTGCATTTCCATAAGGGGGTGTTTGGATATGATTTGCAAATTGCAAATGCAAAATGTTTGACTTTTAGCTTTGCAGTTTGACTTTAGAAAGTCAGACTGCAAATGCTAAATGTCATGAGTTTTGAATGTAAATGCAGTCAATTCAGAACATTTACAGCAAATGCAGTCAATTCTGACTTGACTTTATTTCCATTCAAAACATGTTTGGGCATGACATTTCCATTTTGACTGCATTTCCATTTAGAATAAGGGTAGAATAAGGGGTGTTTGGAGATGCTAAATGAACTTAAAGTGATACAACTTAAATGATACATCTTAAACTGTCAAACTGCAAATGCAAAAGTTTATTTAGAATTTCCATTTGCAGACTACATTTGACTACATTTAGCATTTGTAGTTTGACTTTCTAAAGTCAAATCACAAATGCAAAAGTTCATTTAGCAATTCCATTTGACTGAAAATGCAAATGCTCTTTTGACTGCATTCCCATTTAGCATAAGGGCTCATGACATTTAGCATTTGCAGTTTGACTTTCTAAAGTCAAATTTTAAATGTAAATGCTCCTTTGACTGCATAAGGGGGTGTTTAGATAAGGGGATGTTCGAATATGATATCCAGACTACAATTTCCATTCAAACTCATTCATTTCAAAAATAAAGAAACATAAAGAAACTACATGATACAATTTCCATTCATAACTTAAACTGATACAACTTAAACTGTTTAATAGAAGCCACATAGTTGTCTCTCATGTTCCTCATCCAACTCTTCTTCTTACCTACATTTCTCCAACCACTCATGTTTAGCCCGTGCTTGCCTTGCTTCTTCTTCCAATGCAAGGTTTAATGCTTCTTCATCAAACTTGTATAGATCCTCTTGATCAGTAACGTTCCCACAAACCTACAACTCCAAATCAACCATTTCTTCTTCTTCCATCAATTTTACTATTTCTTCTTCTTCCATCAATATTCCACTCCCACCTACACCACTGCCACTTACAAGAACTGTATCCTTACAAAAAACCTTAACCACGTTTCTCATTGTAATGTTAAGGTAATGCATTGATGGTTTAGGAGAAAAAATTGAAATATTAGCAAGTATCAAAACAGCTCCTACAGTATTATCCTTTCTATAACCACCCTCATCAATGACATTGTGATGTATTATACCAGGTATTGTACCTGAGAGATCTTTCAGTCATTGTTAGATCGCCAATCACATTCGGAGTACAAGACTTGACTATTGCAACAACTTGGTCAAGTTTCCCATTCTTGAGAAAGTTTTTGATGTCTCCTAAACACCAACTCACAATGCCACCATTAGCATTCACATACTCAGTGGCGCTAACCCATGACTTACTCTTAAAATCCACATCCCCACCCACATCCTCAACAATCTTTTTAATATATTCTTATGTCGACATTACACACCCCTCCCTACCACCCTGAATATCCGTTTATTTAAGTAGCTTGGTTGCTTGAACAATACCCGCAGGACCGGGTATTATCATAATTGGCTTTTAGGTTGTGGTAGATGTTTCAACACGTGTGCTGCTATAGGGACCGAGAACAGGTGTTAATCTGAGATCAAAATCATCTATATCAAGATTTAGTTCCCATTGATTATTTTGGTTATTGAGATCAGAATCCATTTTCTTAAAGAGAAAGTGTTACTAAATTTGTAGGGATTGGGGGGAGAATCTAATCTATATCACACGTTAACAAAGAAAGAATTTTTTTAGAAGGGTTGCTGAATATGTTGGAAGTGTTAACAATGGAGGGAAACAAATGGGAGGGGAAAATAGACCTGCGGATTATAATTACTGATGTGGAAAAAATATATTGACGTGGCCAGTAGAAATGTCAACATGACCGGTTTGACCGGTAACAAATGGAAAAATACCGGCTACTAGCGGGTTTGGTGGTTAATAATGGTATTTAATTTAGTACATGGTTCATAATGAGACACTAAAAATAGTAAGTTGTCCATAAATGGTGTTTACCCTAAAAGATATTATTGAAAAAAAATTTGTACTATCCAATAAAAAAACTTTCACTTTGACCAAATTTCCTCATCTCCTTTACTGGTCTTGCAGCCCCTATCTTCGACGTCGGTGATTTTCTTTTCTGTTTTTGTTTCTCTTCTTTTACTGTGATTAGATTCAAGTACTCCAAGGTAGTTTCTTGAGTTTTTCTAAGGTGGTTCTTAAGTAAATTACTATATGATTTGTAAAAGATTTTTTTTCTAAGGTGGTTCCCAGACACCGCCTAGATATACCTAGGTCCGCCCTTGCACATAATGTTTGACAAATTCAATCTTAATAAAAATGAGGGGTGACCTCCCTATTTATAGAGAAAGCGAGCGAGAAACAAAACGTTACATCATGTTAGAAGACGACGTGGCGACATCACAACCACACGACGAGAATCGATGGACACGTGTCATCATCACACATACCTAGGTATAACTCACGAATATTTTTAACCTCTAGTAATTATACAATTTTTCTGCTAGTACTTTATGAAATACAACCCACAACCGTCCTAAAAAATAAGTTTTTTGTTAAGTATTGCATCATCAGCCTCGACTAATAATACAATACTAGGGGACACGTTCGTGTATATGTCCAAACGACATGGGTCGGACGAACCTTACCGATAGATACATCGGATGGTTGGATCGTGCCTCCCGTCACAAGAAGGAGCGAATAATAATAAACAAATGGCAGACCCCGAGAAACACCAAAACACTCTATTATCCATGAGACTCTTATTAACCTGTAGTCTATAGTAAGGACCAGGCATTCGCCACCACCCCGGGTTCTCAAGGATGTTGTCCCCCACATGCAAGGGCGGAGCCAGAAAGTTTGGATTGAGGGAGCACACTTTGATATTTTTTTTAAACTACAATACAAAATGGTTGTTAGGGGGCAAATTACAAAAAACGGATATTTTTAAAAATTTACATTACAATTTTTTTTGTTAGGGGCACCTGCCCCTTGTGCCCCCCATTATCTTTGCCCATCCCAGGTGTGAATAGTGTCCTAGGTTCCTAACCTAGGCATAGATCGGCTCGCTACTTCCTCATGAAAGTCAGGTACACTGTTTGGGTACTATAAATACCCCAATCTCATTTAATGCAAACCAACTCACTTCACTCGCATTTAGTCCCACTTATCACACTGCCTCCCGGCTCTTATCATACTATATACTTATTCTCACATCAGAGCTTGGTCCTGGGATAACACTCATGGCGAGGCTAACATGTGTTGTTCTTTGTTTAGGCTTGTTGAAGACTAAAAAGCACCCCCGAAGGAACCTTCTTTACCTAGCACGAGCCAAGCGAACTTTTATCTCAACAGTGTGCGAGGCGTGTTGTCGCAAAGGGCCTCCAAATTTTAGGGGCCTCAAAATGTTTATATGATATGTATATATACTATATAAAAGTAACTTCATGTATTTGATTTAAAGTGCTGCGTTGAAAGATACTATCTAGGGCACCTTGAAAACAATTATTTTCATTTTATTTTATTAGAAAATTATTTACTTTTAATTTTGGGCCTTGTTTTTTCATTTAAACTGAATTCTGCACAGGGTATCCATAAACTGAGAGACGGCATTGGTTACCTTGTTGAGATAGTTCTTAATTTAAACTGGAGATTTTGATTCGCAATTTTGATTTGAGTTGGGGTTTTGAGGAGCCCTAGATTACAGGGATGGGTGGGTGTTGTGGAGGAGATATGAGGCTTTTTAAGGGGTGAAGTGTAGTGTTTAGGTTTTATATGTGGTGGCGTTTGATGATGGTTATGGTTTTTTCGATGAGATTGAGGTCTGGTTGTAGTGGTTGCGATGGTGGTTTGAGGGTTTGAGGGCTTTCTGGTAAGGTTTGAGGAGAGATATAAGAATTGGGGTAGAGTATGATGTGGCATTATGCTCCTAAATACTCTAGTTGATGCCCCACTGATCTAGGAGAGTTGCCGGAGTTATTCCTTGTGGGGTGGACAATGGCTGGTGCCAAAAGGCACCCGGGGTCAGGGTGTTCCCGCCAATTCACACCATTTGTGGATTATTATATCTTGATGTGTAATAAAAATAATTTAAAAATGAGTAACCAAAAACCGGCTGGGCAGGTGAAAATATACACAGAATAACCTAAAAAATTAAAAAAAAATTTACACAGAATAGTCGGAAAAAAGTACGCTAGACAAAATGATAAATCGTGTGAAGTATACTACATTTTTAAGGTATTAGCACAAACATAAAAGCTACTACTGCATGATACTCTTTCCCGTTACTCCTTAAGAAATATAAAGGCTTATCGCTATCGCTAGTGAAATTTACTGCTTTATGTTGAACGGAAGATGTTTTTTTAATCCTTCAGAACAACAACGAATGGATATATAAAAACACTAGCAGGGTACCCGTGCGATGCAGCGGCGGGTACCCTGTGTTTAACCGAAGGAAAACAAAAAGAAATTGATCCCGATCAGGCCTGATTCACTCATTTTTATAGGTTTCGGCCGATTCCGGTTCGTTTTCGGACGACTTTTATTTGCTAGCCGAACGGTGACCACTCATGTTCCTCGTTGAACCCGTTGGTCTAATCTGGTTTTTAAATTATATGTATCAGCATATAGTTTATATGAAGCTTTATTGTTTTTATTAGTTTATACAGTGTATATAATAACATGTCCTTTTCATTTTATAGTGTTTTAAAAATAACATTAATTAGTGTGTTTAATGGATTAAGAGGTGTTTTAAGAATAATATTAAATGTGTTGACCAGTCAATAAGTGTGTGTTTGTGTGTTGGTTAATTGTACATATTGCATGAATATTCGTATTTTTAATTAATGGGCTGTTTTAATAAGAGTGTTAATTGTGTATTAAAAACTGGTACAATATTTTTATTTGTTTGTATGCTCTTTGCATTAAAGAGTGTATGTAATATATTTTATTTATTTGGTGTATGCATTAAAGCTTGTACATTATGCATGAAAACTTGAATTACATAAAAAATTAATGATGAGAGAGATATCAATTTGTTTTATAAGATAGTAAGATTAGTAAAACCATTTTGGAAACTTAATGAATGACCTAAGTTACAGTGTTATACGAAATTGCTTATTTTTTAGCGGGCCACTCATACGCTACTTAAAATCTATGTTCACGAAGGGAAGACCACTAGGTGAAAAGTGTGCTAGTAACTACTTAAAAATAGTAGTCTCGTCTTTCTTCAAGAACGAGGTTGTAAGCTCGCACTTCGTGACGGAGTGTTTGATTTTAGCCGAGTCAAGAAAGAAAAATGGCATGGTGTTGTAGTGCAACACAGATTTTGATTGCCAGATTTTAAAAGCAATACATTTAAGCTAACTTATATGCAAGTAGAAACACCATAAGAAAGACTTCTTTGAGAATATTTCAAGAATATTTAAAAGTTCACAAACTAAAAATACAAAACAACAATAAAAAGTTACGGTAAGAAATACAAATTTGTAGTCATAACATTATCAATTTCTCTCCATAGTGGCAATATTTTCTTCATGATCTAAAAATTGGTTAAGCGACCACCACCATTTGCGCGTCAGAACCCAGCACCATTTCCAAGTTTACTACCCCTAAACCACACTGTGAATATATAGTTTGGAATATTCTAGATGTGGGCTTGAGCCCATTACAAATACAAATACAATACGTAACAGATACGGGCTAACACTCCCCCGCAGTTGGAGCGGGAGGACAGCAGACGCTCAAACTAGAGCGAAACTCCTCAAATAAAGCTGAATGTAAGCATTTGGTGAATATATCCGCAAACTGATAACGAGAAGGCACATGTAGCATTCGAACTTGACCAGCAGCAACCAAATCACAAACAAAATGTATGTCAATTTCAATATGCTTCGTACATTGATGCTAAACCGGATTGCATGATAAATAAACAACACTGACATTATCACAGTAGAGAAGCGTAGCGGAAGATAAAGGAGTATGTAACTCACGCAGTAAATTGCGTAACCAACAAGTTTCAGCAACATCATTGGCAACCCTACAATATTCTGCCTCTGCACTGGAACGAGAAAGCATCGGCTGATGAGGACAAAGAGAGTGAGTTGTTGCCAAGAAACACACAATAACCGAAAGTAGATCGACAAGTAGTAGGGAAACCAGCCCAATTCGCATCCGAAATATGCAACCAAATTAGTAGTAAAAGAGGAAAATAACTGCAACCCATAATCCAAAGTACCGCAAACATACTGAAAAATCCGCTTAAGAACTGAAACGTGGGGCTCCCGAGGATCATGCATATAAAGACTCACCTACTAAACTCTGCAAGACTCCGATATAGAGTCGGATCAGACACCGATTCACGATCACTTCCCAGTTTAGACTCAGTATCAATGGGAGTCCGACTGGGATTACAATTAGCCATATGCGCCTTGTCAAGAATTTCAACAACATATTTCTTCTGAGATAAAAACAACCCTGAAGAATCACGAGTAACAAATATACCCAGAAAATAATTTAGCGGACCCAGATCTGTCATAGCAAACTCTTGATGTAACGAACTAATAATCTGCTGCAACAAATTTTCAGAAGAAGCTGTGAGAACAATATCATCAACATACAATAACAAGTAAGCAGTATCGGTCCCTGTCTGTAGATAAATAAAGAGGATGTAGGAAACTAGAAGGGGGGTTGAATAGTTTACCGGTTAATTATCCATTTTAAAACTTTGCTTATAAAATAGTTTGATTCGAGTTGTATGTCAATCAATCAACAATATGAATCACAAGT
>BQNB010054055.1:9514-39705 GCA_026074375.1 Tanacetum coccineum | reverse complement strand
CAGTGTATTTAAAATGAAATAGGGACGAAACGTGATGTTTGGTATAAACCATAGGGACGAAACGTGTAATTTTTTCTTAAATCTTTATTCATTAAGTAGAGCTCATCAAAGACTACACAAATGACCAAATAAATTATTTTAAATTAAACATTTGAGTATCCAAATACATACGCAAACATGCCCGAGATCAATAAACTAAGCATGGCATACCTTAAACCCTAATATTATACCTAACCCGACTCGAAAAAAAAAACATTTTTTTAAAGTAAATCGCGGGGGGGTGGTGCGATCTACATTTTTATTTATTTATTTATTTATTTTTTCAATAACAACAAAAACCACAGAATGAACGACACGTGGACAAATGTAGATCGCGGGTGTGGGGGCGCGATTTACATGGGTATTTTGAAAAAAAAAATTTATCAGTGTCATTTCAAGATAACTCGTAACCCAAATGGCTACTGCGAAATTTTTCGCAGTTCTATAAGCAGTTGTACATATTTTGCCGTACTTCTCAGAGATTTCGCTTTACTCGTTGATTTATGGACCCGGTAGGGTTTTTAATTATAAGTAGTTAACTTTTGTAAGATATTTTTATATTGTATCGGTTTCTAATGGAAAGTACGCCTTTCACTTTGACCACTTTTGTTTTGTTTGTTATGTTGATACTTAAAACCTTCAAGAAAGGATATTATGAAGCAGTCAAAGTTTCTTTCAAAAAGACTATTTTAGTTAGTTGGAAGCTCCGATCTAAACTTTCATTTCCTGAAGTCGACAGAAGTTAATCAACTACTCTGGGTGTTCTACTTGAAACTTGGTTGTTTTCACGTCCTAGTCTACTTGATAATTATTTATTAAGTTTAGTTATTTTCTGGTCAGCTCAGATCTTTCATTTAGATATTTTAAAGGTAAATGACGTGTAATAAAAACGTTCTTTCTCGTTTGTTCACTAATCAGATGTATACTTAAAAAAGTACCATAATATTCATCAAACTTTGTTTGTTTTAGGTTGATATGAAAAAAAACCTTTTTTTTATCTCCAAAATCCACGTTACCTGACAAACGTACATGTCACGTCATAAATTTGTACCGTTATGATTCATATCAGATTGAGTTCATGTCTGATAAGTGAACATTTGAGAAAGTTTAATGGGTATTTTGAAACATTTGACATTACAAGAAAAAGTAGAACAGGCGACGAAGTTTTCCCGGGCGACATTTGTCGCCCGTGAAACATCACTAAACGACAAAAGTCCGTCCGATGTGGCACAAATTCTGATAGACTTTTTAGTCAAAGTTTGATAATAGTTTCCCGGGCGACATGTCGCCCGGGACAACTTGGTTAAAATTTGACAAAAAAAATCAACAAAAATCTTGGCGGCAATTTTTCCCACTCACTTTTCCCGGGCAACATGTCGCCCGGGATAATATTTCCACTAACCGTGAATGTTTAAGCGTTGTGATTAGTGTTAATTTACGTGTGTTAACTTATCCCGGGCAACATGTCGCCCGGGAAAACTGTTGACTTTGTTTGACTGGGGTTAGTGTTTATTTTGGTTACGCGTGATGACGTGTCTAGACGAATCCCCGGCGACATGTCGCCCGGAAAATGTTTTATTAAAAAATTTAATTCAGCTTTTAAACCATTATTATTTATAAAATATATTTTATAATTATATATTTTATAAATAATAAATTATAAAGATACTTATAAAATATATAATTATTATTTAAAATTATTTTTTATAAAATATATAAATACTAAAAAAACATTTCGGTTTCTATTGTGGTTTTAAAATATGCGTTTAACATTTTCGACTTGTTTTGACGTGATTTTAAACTATTTATATTTTGATATGGTTTAGCTTATATAAAAACACTACGTTTTATAGGTTCGTTTCGGTCCGATATGCCGTATACTCTAACAAAAATTATAGTGTGTATTTTGTATGCCAATATGCCATATTTTCTAAGTTCGTTTCTAGGTTCTATGATAAATAATAATTATATATTTGATAAATAATAAATATAAAAAAAAAACACTCCGTTTACTCGGTTCGGTTCGGTCCGATATACACTACCTTCTATAGTTGAACATGATATACCGTATACTTTTTCAAGATGAACATACATTCATTTAGTTATATATTATACATACCACTTGTAGTAACACAAGCGACTTACAAACGGACACTTAAACATATTAGAGCAATAATCATACGAGACTTACAAACCGACACTTAAAGCATACGGATTACATTCCAAATGACAAACTACTCCAAATCAAGTTTTCCCATGTTATTGTAAACTTCGTGAAATAGTGCGGCTGAATTAAGTGTGTGTTGTTCCGGATGCATATACATATCCACCGTTGCCTCGAGTACCGTTATCTTATCAAGCAAGTGCTTGTAGTTTGAGCACTCTGCATTTCTTGAAGTTCCCGGAGAATAGCGTGGAGGTGTTGAAGATCCTAGAGAATAAATTGGAGTCGATGAAGATCCTGGAGAATAAATTGGAGTTGTTAAAGCTCTAGGAGAACCAACCAGTAGACGGACTCGTTCCTCTTTCCATAAAAAAAAATTCACATCCAAAAGTGTTTTCGCGAGGCTGTTAAAGAGTAAAGATAATAAGTTTTAACAACTAACCACATTATTTATATATTACACAAAAAAGCATGTGATTGTTCACCTTTAATCGTGGACATGCATAGTATAGTTTACCACGGGTTTTATTATACGATTCTCGCAGAACTACACTATGATATGTTTATGGTTGTGATGGTAAGAATGTGTGTGATTCGTTGGTGATTATGAGGATAATATATGCTTTTATGGTAAAAAACAGTTTTTTGGAGGGAGTATTTGGAGGGATTTTTTAGCGGGAGTATTTAGCGGGAGTTTTTGGCGAGAGTATAGGGCTACAGGAGGAATTGGTCGAAATTTTGGATCAAGATCGCGTGTGGGAGTTGGTTCATTTTCGTTCTTTGACAAAATCAAGCCCAAAAGGTATGAGATCACAAAGAATCATCGCGAAGAGGAAGATCAAGAAGGAAATAACTCACCGAATATTGAGACACTTACTTATCATGTTCTAGCTACTTATGGGTGATTTATAAGTTTTGCTACCTTTGATATGACTCATCCGTTGAACATCTAATGTAACACGATATCATATCGACTCATCCGTTGGACACCTAATGTACAACGATAACATATCGACTCATCCGTTGAACATCTAATGTAAAACGATAACATATCGACTCATCCGTTAAAAATCTAATGTACAACGATAACATATTGACTCATCCGTTGGACATCTAATGTACAACGATAACATATCGACTCATCCGTTGAACATCTAATGTACAAAGATAACATATCGACTCATCCATTGAACATCTAATTTACAATGATAACATATCGGCTCATCCGTTAAACATCTAATGTACAACGATGGCAGAGAGTCATCGCGAAGAGGAAGATCAAGAAGGAAATAATTCACCAGAGATTGAGACACTTCCTTTGTTTCCTATTCATGGTGGCTCTCAGCATGATTTCTTCAGCCTGAAGGCCTCAGATTTGTCATCAGATCATAGCATGGGAGGTTACTATACCGTACGGATGGTCGGGTCTCATATGGATATTACGACTGATTTCGTATGTGTTATCTATGTTAAATAGTGAATTATGTAATTAATTAAGTAGTACTTATCATGTTCTAGCTACTTATGGGTGATTTCTAAGTAGTTTTGCTACCTTTGATATGACTATCATCGTTATAATGAAATAACATCTTGACTCATCCGTTAAACATCTAATGTACAACGATAACATATCGACTCATCCGTTGAACATCTAATGTACAACGATAACATATCAACTCATCCGTTGGACGTCTAATGTACAACGATAACATATCGACTCATCCGTTGGACATCTAATGTACAATGATAGCGTATCGACTCATCCGTTAAACATCTAATGTATAAGGATAACATATCAACTCATCCGTTAAACATCTAATGTACAGCGATAACATATCGACTCATCAGTTGAACATCTAATGTACAACGATAACATATCGACTCATCCGTTAAACATCTAATGTACAACGATAACATATCGACTCATCAGTTGAACATCTAATGTACAACGATAACATATCGACTCATCCGTTAAACATCTAATATACAACGATAGCAGAGAATCATCGCGAAGAGGAAGATCAAGAAGGAAATAATTCACTGAAGATTGAGACACTTCCTTTGTTTCCTATTCATGGTGGCTCTCAGCATGATTTGTTCAGCGTGAAGGCCTCAGATTTGTCATTAGATCATAACGTGGGAGGTTACTATACCGCTCGGATGGTCGGGCCTCATATGGATATTACAGCTGATTTCGTATGTGTTATCTATGTTAACTAGCCAATTATGTAATTAATTAAGTAGTACTTATCATGTTCTAGCTACTTATGGGTGATTTCTAAGTAGTTTTGCTACCATTGATATGACTATCATCATTATAATGAAATAACATGTCGACTCATCCGTTGAACATCAAATGTACAACGATAACATATCGACTCATCCGTTGAACATCTAATGTGTAACGATAACATATCGACTCATCCATTGAACATCTAATGTACAACGATAACATATCGACTCATCCGTTAAACATCTAATGTACAACGATAACATATCGACTCATCCGTTGAACATCTAATGTACAACGATAACATATCGACTCATCCGTTAAACATCTAATGTACAACGATAACATATCGACTCATCCGTTGAACATCTAATGTACAAATATCGACTCACTTAGTTGAACATCTAATTGTAGATCGAAAACAATCGACTATCAGTTGAGGCAATGCGCGTGTGAGATACGCGATACCTTAAAAATAATTTTTAATTAAATATTATAAATAATAATTATATATTTTATAAAAAATAATTATAAAAAATAATTATTTATTTTATCAAAAAATAATTATATATTTTATAAAATATATAATTCTTGTTTAAAATTATTATTTATATAAATTTTATTTATAAAAAACATAATTATATAAATATATTTTTTAAATATTAATTATTAAAAACTGTACATTTTTTTAATAAAATCTTTCCCGGGCGACATGTCGCCCGTGAAAGATTTTATTAAAAAATTACACAGTTTTTAATATTTATAAATCTGGATAACTTTTTTAATAAAAACTTTCCCGAGCGACATGTCGCTCGGGAATTTTTATATTAAAAAAGTATATAGTTTTTAATATTTATAAAATTGTATATTTTTTTAATAAAACGTTTCCCGAGCGACATGTTGACCGAGAAAGGTTTTTTAAATTTGCTAAAAAGGCCCTATAAAATTTTCATTTAGGCGACATTTTGCGCTAAACGACAAACTTGTATGTTTCCCGGGCAACATGTCGCCCGAGAATGTCGCCCGGGATATAACTGGCACCAAAAAGCAGATCTGGGTTTCAGTTGGTATAACACACAACGTAAAAATTATTAAAAACCCACCATCAACACTCGACGGCGACTATCACTCACGACCAACACGACTATGTCCACGCAACTTACCACTACCACTACCACCTCCATCTCCACGTCACTTACCACCACCACCGTTTACCACCTCAATCTCCACCTCTAACCTATAATTCTTTTCTTAAACCCTCTAAATGATAATTCTTTTACATCTTTTTCTAACCCTCTAAAGAGTAGCAGCTGAGACTAAGTGCTAAACGGTGTCAGAGCCGAGACCGAGACCGAGCGGAGGCGAGACCGAGCTGACTTCGAACAGCCCACAGCCAAAGGTATATATGTTTTATTTTTTTTGTCTTTTGGTAACCCCTGGGACATGTCGTCGGGGAATGTTTCTAGTTATTATTTTATAGAAGTTAATATTAAATTTGTATTTTATATATTTAATTTGGCCAGCCAGGACACCCGACAGCAGTCGAGACACCCGACCACAGCCGAGACACCCGACCACAGCCGAGACAACAGACCTTAGTAAGTATTCGTTAAATATATGTTTGACAGTTAGAAATATTAATATGTGATAGTTTGGTATTTGTTAATAAACAGCTTATTTTGGTTATTCGCGTTTGGATATGCGTTTAGTATTTGTTTTATTGAACCGTTTAGGAATGTTTTAGGATTTTAGTGATTAATTTTAGAAAATCCCTATCTGAAATTAATCATCCTATAGAAAACCCGTCCGAAATTAATTTATTAGAAATTAATTTCGGAAAGTCCCCTGTTTGGGACTGCTTTTTGAATGTTTTGTCTCATTTAGGAAATGAATGCGTATAATTTGTTTACTATTTGAGATGATTTCGATAGTGTTTCTCTTTTACTCCTACGAATATGTCTATAAACACATATTTGGGGAGTTGAGGGGAAACGCTGCCGAAATTTTCTCAAATAGTAAATCGGTTATACGGTTATACACAATCATATTGAGACGAATCATTCAAAAAGTGGGTTAGGATTGCCTTCCATAGTTGCACTAGGTGAACAAAACATCTCGTATTCCTCTTTTGAATGTGTTTTATTACGTGCCATTATTCTAATTGTATCATTGAAACTTGTTTTGGTTAATTGATAAGGTTGGATTCTGTTTTAGGGCGTCATGAAAAAGCATTTTTTACCGGTCTTACAAAATTCGTTGAGCATTGCAAGCCGTTAAGTGAATATGTTTGGAAATGTAAATTGTCCATGAAAGTCATTGTCGTAATGTTATCTTGGGTTTCATCACCGGGATTCACCACTGCCACATTACGTATTATAGGTGTGACACAAGTTATTTAAATACATTGACCTAATCACGGTGAACCGAATGTTCTTTCGCCAGTAATACATAACACAACACAACCTCATATGAGGAGTGACATGACAACGTGCCTTAATGATCTTAGCTACATTCCTCTGAATAAAGAACAAAATGAGCCAACTCAAGGAGATATCGGTGAGACAAGTAAAGAACCGACTCAAGCTATTACGTACGCGGTTTGAAGATGTTCATTATGCCGTTATTTTAAGTTGCCAACGAGGAGCTGTACCCGGGTTGTGACTATGTGACTCGATTAGACTTTATGGCAAAGTTTACCTATTTTAAGGTTAAAGGTAAATTGACTGATTCTATATTCAATGAAATGCTAGAGTTTTTCCAAAATGTATTTCCGACCACTAAAGGATACAAGCTCCCACCGTCATACTATGCAATAAAGAAGACATTTAAAACGATTAGGTTAGGGTACGTGTCGATACATACTTGTGTAAACGATTGCTTCTTATTTCGGGGCGAAAATCACAAAGATAAGTAGTTTTGTCCGGTTTGTAACATGAGTAGATGGAAAGATAGTAACACACCGGGGAATAAAGTTCCTAAGAATGTGTTGTGTTACTTTTCGATCATTCCTAGACTACAACGTTTGTACAAGTCTAGTCACACTGCAAAGGAAATGACTTGGCATGCTACTAGAAAGTGTACGAAGCCTGGTAAGATGCAACACCCGGTTGATGTGTTAGAGCATATGAATTTGACCATCAAAGTATCAAGATTTTGAAAGACCAAGAAATGTGTGATTTGGGTTGGCTTGATTGATGGTTTCAATCCATTCGGCAACCTTAGTCAGTCTTACAGCATGTGGCCAGTGATACTGACAACATACAATCTGCCTCCGTGGTTATGTATGAAAAAGAGTTCTTTCATGCTGACGTTGTTAATTCCTGGCCCTAAATCCCCAGGCAAGGACATTGATGTTTACTTGAGGCCTTAGATTGATGACCTAAAGGATTTATGGGCAAAACCAGGTGTCGAGACTATAGACGTTGCTACAGGCCAGATTTGAATATGTTTGAGAGCGTTTTTTTTATGGCCCATCATTGATTTTCCTGATCGAAGTAGTTTTATCTGGGTGGATTGTGGGGCATGGTTACAAGCGCATACCCTAAATGTAATGAAGACACTCATTACGCGTCGTTGTGTTTGGTAAAACAGCTTATGTGGCTTAGAAGATTCTTAATGAGGCCTATAAATGGAGGGATGGTAATCTTGTTTTCAATGGTTGAATTTCAAAATACAGAGAGAGATCTCACGAAACTTTAACGCGATGACATCATGAACTCAAACTTGCTAGATTGCCTCATGCGTTGTGAAGCGAACTTATGATGTATAGGAGTGTGAGATAAAAAAAAAAACAAACTTATATGTTCATGTCGAGCTAACCGGGACTAAACGTTCTATTTTTTAGAGCTTGGCGTATTGTTCTTATTTACACTAAACAAATTTAGATGTCAGCATTCAAAATAGATGTGTTTGAGAGTATCTTTGAAACAACTTTTTAATTTAATGACAAATCTAAGACACCACATACGGCAGACATGACTTGAAAGGTACGGGCATTCGAGTGGTTATGGCTCAACCAAAACCAAAATACGAGAAGTGCACGAAGGGCTCATGTGCTTATTCTTTCACACCAGGGGACAGAAAAAAGTTTTGTCAGTTCATCAAAGGAGTTAAACTACCAGATGGGTTCGGATCCAACTTCAAGCACAAAGTGACCGATAATGATACCAATATATCGGGCCTGAAGGTCTCATGTCTCTGTCATTTAATGATGCAACGTTTACTTCTTTACGGACTTCAGCAATACTTGCTCGCAGACGTTGCAAAACCAATAATCGAGCTATGTTTATTCTTTAAGCAAATCTGCTCTCAAACTTTGATGGAGGACAACATGTTGAAAGCTCAGAGCAATGTGATCGATATTATGTGCAATCTCTGAGCTATTTATTCTCCTGGTTTATTAGAAATTATGATTCACTTGTTATCATTTACCTCTAGAGGCTCTGAATGGCAGACCTATTCGCCCCCCGGTGGATTGTTGCCATTTAAAAAGATTCATAAGAAGCTAAAAAATTTGTACTGAAATAAAGCTAAGCCGGAAGGTTCAATTGCGGGGTTGGTTACTGTGCAGAAGAGCATTGAACTTTTCTGTTCTCATTATTTTTGGGATTGTACCATGAAATTTTATCATTACGGACCGTAATGTGGATTTCCCTACCTCCAACGTGTCAGTTTTAGGTGTTCAGTCCTATATGTAAATGATTATCTATACTGGTTCGGTTATTCGTATTGTATACACCAAGAATTGAAGAAAGTTGATTTGGTATGTACTTCACAAACACAGTCCTGAAATCGACACGTACCGGGTCAAATTCAAGAGTACGCATTTTTATTTGAAACTTCTTTTCTGAACTTATCTTTTCGGACGACTTATTTTATTACCATGAACATTTTTTCAGTCAATTGCCCTAACAAATACATTTATAAGAATAAATTCCTTGGCTGGTTTGGGTCGACAGGTAAACTTAAACTTATTTTGTGTTTTTATACTGTAATATAACAATTGATATTTGTTGTGTTCTCTATCTAAATCTTCTTTTTATAGTTCTGTTCAACGTCTCATAGAAAAAGACCTAAGTGCTTAGCGCAAGCAGCAAGTATTCGCTTTGGCTTGTGGACCAAACACAGACTCCAATGCTTAGTCAATCTTGCTCGTAGTCAACGGCTTGTGAGGTTTGTAATTTCGTGGCACAGCCGCGATGACGTCGCACAACTCAAATCAGAGGGTATTTGCTTCGCCTGGGTGTGGATGGAGAAAATGTATTATGGTCAGCTTGACAAATCATGAGTTTTTGTATATGTCGTTCAAAATGTGTTGTTCGAGGTAAAGTGGTTCGACACTAGCAACAAAGGACGAGTCAAACATTTAGTCATTAGAAACAACATAACACTAATCTTGGCAAATGGTGAGTCGTTTAAAAATGATCAATACATTCTCACAACACAAGTCAAACAATGATTCTACCTTGAAGATATGGCCAGACGACCACTCGGTTGGAAGGTCGTCGGACATGTAAATCATAAAAAGTTTTCGAACGGGGGTGTCATTGTGGTATAGGACGACCCTGATATTATACATGTTGACAAATCATCTGATCTCGCACTTACTACTACTTTGAATGACTTGGAAATTGCGGCTTTGCATATCAATGGTAAATCAATCGATGTTGACGCACCACCATATATAATTGATGTTGATGAAGACGATGATATTATTGATGATGAAGACGTTCTTCCTCATGATTTAGCTGATTCTAATGATGAAGACCTCGTCAATGTTGACGATGATGATGGTGTAGCTGTTGTTTATTCTTGTGAAGAAGAAGATTGATCTTTAGTTATAACTTGTAAAAGACATTTGAATGAATGAATGAAATTGTTGTGGATTGTTTAAATGTGTATATTTATTTGGATGTGTGCATGCTGTTCTTTTTTTTGCTTCTTTATTTTTAAATGTTTATTTCTAATTATACTTGTACAGATGTTAGCAGATGTCGCAAGGGGTCACAAAGGTGACGGTGGCGGTGATGATCGTCCCCCTACACATGAGTCAGCCGGAGGTTACCGAGGTAGTGGTAAGAATTTATGGATTATTGTAATATAAGCATAAACTTGATATATTGAATTTGCTTGCCTTCAATTTTTATGTCGTTATCACTCACTTGATATTGTAGGCAAGGGCATCCAGAAGCCAAATCTGGGAGGTAGGAAATCTGGCAGAATGCATACCCGCAAGGAAACCCGAAACCTCGGGTTAAGAAAGATCACGGACATGGAAATTATAGGACCCAGCCGAATCCGGTTTCGTGTGGAATAGATAACGGCATGTATTGTTGCTCTCGGTGACCACTCGGCTCATTGGGCTAACCTCCTCGGGGAGATTGTGAGGGAGTTCCCGATGCACTTTGGTTCTTGCGAAGACAATCCCGCCAGGATGGGAAGGCCGAGATGTCTCGGAAGATTGGGGTCAGTTATTTCATTATCTTTTTATGTTTATTTTATTATCGTGTTACGTTTATTTAATTGTGTGCTTATCTAAATTCGTTTATTTATTTATATAAATGAATTTAGATAAATATATAAATTATATCTCTAAGTCTTTCTTTGTTATATGTGATTGTAGGCCCAGTTTGACTTGCAGCCCCACATGCAATCCGAGCTTTGGCCAGATATCAGGAAGGGCATTGATCAACATCTTGGCAAGATCTACACGGACAACAAGTCGTCGTTAAAAAGGGATTATTGGGTTAAGAACCCCGATGACGAGACTTATGACGTGGAAGCTATCAGATCCTGACGTCCCGCAAACATCTCTGCGAAAGATTGGGATGAGCAGATTCAATTTTAGTCTGATCCCAAGAACATGGCCCGGTGTGCTCAAAATGCTCAAAACCGGGGAAAGAGCACGTCGTATGACGGCAGGGATCCCGGACACTTGCTGCCCTCCGAGATATGCAGGTAATAAACATTATAACTATTTTACATATATATATATATATATATATATATATATATATATATATATATATATATTTTTATATATAATATTATAAATTTATATATCTATATATATATATTTTTTTATATATATATTACTAAATTATACGCTTTGGTGTGTTGTGGGTTGTCTTTTGAATTTGTTTCATTTTTATACTTGAGTATGTAAGATGTAGAGCATTCGCGACGTAACTCAAGAGTACCCGTCTCTAATCCAGACCTTCTTCGATACCCATACTGTGGGCGGCGTATTCTTGCGGGACGAGGGGGGAAGCGAGTTTATTTGTAATGTATTGTTTCAAATAACGACTTTTAATGATTTATCGGAAATAATGTAGTAACCCAACTAAATATTAACTATCTTGTGTTTTTGTCATACGTAGGAGAGCGATGAGGCTAAGGGTATAGGCCACCTACACGATGATCAGATCATGGCCATGTTCGTCGGGGCAAGTAGCGCGGGCACATTCCCTGTGTTTATCGATTTGGGTTTTGGCGAGGTGGGGGCTTAAAGGACGTCCTCGTGACTTGATGCATCACACTTCGATGTCGATGAGCTCAAAAAGAATGCAAATGCAACAAGCGCTCCAGAAGCGGTATTGACCTGAATCACGAAGGCCATGAGTAGTGACGATAGGTATTCCCAGCTGTTTACGCAGCTTCAGTCACAACATGAGAGCGGGAGTGGCAGCGGGTGTGGCGCGAGCGAGGATGATGAGTCGGGCGATGACGAGGATGCCGATAGTTAGAAGATGTTATATATGGGTAAGTATATGCTATTTTGTTTCTTTAAGTATGTATTGGCGACCCTTATGTAAATATTTGTATCCCCGTACGTTTTGAACATGTTATCTAGGTGAATATTGACTTGTATCTTGCGGATAATGCAAGTTTTATGGCTAGGAAGCCCGTTTGTTAGACAATAACATGTTTATTCGGATTTTGGACGTATTTAGTTTAGTTATATCAAATGCGTTGATCCTTGATATTGTTTTGTGTTTTGGTGCAAGTTGTAATGTATTTGAGTAGTTTATATATTGCTAGATACATGTTTGATTATTGATGGGTTTTTTTCGGAAAAAACCAGAAAATCAGCTAAATTGCAGGCTGGCAAAAAAAAATTGCAGACTATTCCCCGACGACATGTCGCCGGGGATCATTGACACTAAACGACAAAAAACCACGTGGCTAGTTTTTTAGTAATTATTTTATGTAAAGGTTTTCACCTGGGACATGTCGCGGGGATAGTGTGGAGTAAGTAAATTAATTAAGCACGCTGGTTTATTAGTATGTTTAATCATGTGAATCCCGGCGAAATGTCGCCGGGGGGAAAAAAGTGTCCACCGTGGCATCGGAATGTTTGACCGAAAACTTGTGGGCCCGTTTGTTGGCGCCGGGGAAAATTTGTCTAGGGGAATGAATCCAGACCAACTTACCCAGACTTATTTTCCCCTGGTGACATGTCGCCGGTGGAATTACGGGAAAAGGTAATCCCCTTAGGACATTTTATGTGTCGACGGGGGGAAAATGTTTTTTTGTCCCGGGGATAAAGATAAACTGTTGTAGTGTGTGCTCTTTTTTTTTATTTTACATTAACACAAAAGAATTCTTGCGATGAAGCACTTTAGTTGAATACCATGACTTATGGATTGTCGATTATGAAAATGATTTTTAAGTTTACTCATGGTTTGGTATTGTAGTGTTATATTCTAGATGTCAAAAGCATGAGCTTTCATTTATATGTTGCATAAACGTGATATAATGTAAAACTTCTTTCATGGTATGTCTTAAATTAACTTATTGTGTTTTCATTCAGCATGTAACACTCGTGCTTACGTACATTGCATGCGCTACGACATATTGTTGAAACTTTAACCAAAATATTTCACATAAAAACCACTCACATTAGCAAAACTTAATATATATCGTAGGATTAGCAAAAGTTGATGCAGGACCACTATATAGATAATTAGCATTACTACTTGCATGAACCAAATAGCACTTTAAAAAAGCGGCGTCGTGTAGATCTTCTCTACGCCTTCAAGATATATTTGACTAGAGCTTTCATACCCACACTCCAAAAACTTGTACGTGTTCATGTACCCGTAATTAGTTATCATCATCAAGTACACGACTTTGTCTAGAAAGCGAACTAGGCCTGATCAACTTTTGCCAAAAGATAAAAACACAAGTACAAGTAATGTGCAAGAAAACACCGCTTGCAAAAAGGTGATTAACTTAAACCCATCTAGTCACAACACTTTTTTCACTAATTAGTATTAATCACTACAAACACATGGTATATACGGCTTGCCAACATTTGGTTCCCGGAGTATCCTACATTATTGCATATTTCTAATACTTATGATTTAGGTTGTTTGGCTTTTATCTTTTTGATCCACGACTCAAATGTACCATAAATAGTTAAATACATTCTTCGAGAATATGCAAGAAGAAACAATGCTATATGGCGAAAATATACGAGTGGTAAAAGTTGGTATAGATTTCATTCCGGTAAGAAAAGATAATAAAGTACGTGGACAAGGGAATTCCTTTCCTTCTTGGTTAGACTTGGTACACAACCTTTACAGTTAAAAAGTGAAAAGACAAAGTCCAAGAAGAACTTAGAGGAAATAGTCACAAAGACATAAACAAACATATCAGTAAGGTAAAATGTCTATTAGAGAAGAAAACAAAATCAAGAGATTTGCCAAAACATGTCAACTGGGAATTATATTGTGTTTATTGTGTTTAAATACAGTCACATAAACCTAAATCAACAAATTACTACACTGATATCTTTCTTTTAAATATCAATATGGTGTCGACTTGAGGTATTTAAGATCCACATGTAAATAATAGATTAGGAAGCAGACTGACCATAACGGCGTTTGGAGGAATAGACGAGGCAGGTGGTTGAATTGTGGCATATCAGCAGTGGTCACAATACCTCTCTTGTAAGTTTTTTACCTTTTACATATCCTATGGCTTGTACGCCTACAAGTTAAATACGAACACCCCACAAAATGGAACTAATTTTCATAATAGTGACACCAAAGTTGTTATACTTGTTTCATCTGTAACAACAATAACAATCTCAGCTATTCAGAAACCAAAGTTACTCTCAATTGCAATAATAGGCAAACATGATACACTTGTTTGTCCATATGTTTTACATATGCGAGCTAGAATGTATGCATAGTACTAACAATATAAATAGAGCCATTTTCTTAAATGGTCTTTTTACATAGATGTTTTTCAAATCACTCCGCGCATAAAAAGTTTACCAAAATGAACTTTTCCATATTAATGGTTAGATATAAGACACATGTCTCATCCAACGATTGTAAATATTGGCGCATGATACTACGTTGTGAACCTCATACTATGCGCTTAGTGCATCAAGATGCATAAGCTTATGCGCCTGGTGCATAAGTTTTGTGCGCCTAATGAAATCTATGCACCACCAAGTATGGGATTGCTTATTAAAGTGTTTGTGGTGTTGTTTGGCATTAGTTCCTCAGTTAATTTATCTTATTTCCCAACACCGGCCACGCTACTAGGGGTTGTTTGGTATTGCTTAATGGAAGTGCTTATATAGGGGCTCATGATACTATTTTTATTTATGGCTGTATGATTGTTATTTAAGTGTTTGTGGTGTTGTTTGGGCAATAATTGCTTAATATCACTGTTTATATATGTCATAGTGGCTGTCGCAGAATTACCAGCAAATAGATGCTCTGTGTCACATGAAGATCACAACATAGTTCAACTCATAATTTATTTAGATAAGGTGTAACATCTTTGACGCTACATGTATATTATGAGTCTCATATTCTCTTGAAATCTTTTGGGGATAAGGTAATGCTATAAGTCTCCAGGTTCGATTCTAGATTCTTGACATATTGTTGATGTCTACATGACTTTGTGTTAATACAAATGTTACTTTATATCGTTTATTACTTCTTAAAGGTACCCATCATTAACTCATTGTTTGTTCTCTTATGACAGTTGATTGATATAGTCGAAGCCTTCATGGTGGAAGTCAGAAGTTGAATGGGATTGCAACTTTAGTGCACCGGTGCATCTATCATTTTGGGCTACCTGTAGTGGCAAGTTAATACAACTATAGTTTGAATTATGTTCTTTGTTCGGGGGTTGTTAAATGGTGTTGTATGTTATGAAGCTATTTGGTTTCTATTTGTAAGATGATGATTTTGTTTAACAAATGTGTACTTGAATATTAGTGTATTTTATGGATGGAGCATAAGTTTTGGGAAAATATAGGTTTCAATAATTTGTTTATTTATTTTGAAATTTGACTTAATAGATCGGGTTTGAGGTATTAATTGATCTATTTGTTGTGTCAGTTAGATCGGTTCCCAACCGATCTATTTATGTGTTGCTCATATAGATCACCCTTGTATAGAGCGGTTAAAAACTGATATTTTTGAGGGGTTTCAACCGATCTTTTATCGTTTTTTGTAAGTAGGTAGTGGGTTTTAAATTTGTAAGTTTTGGAATTTATTAAAGAATTCTAATTTTTTTTAAATAAATTAAAAAAAGACAGGTTTTGAGATAAAAACATATCTTTTTACTCTATATAAAGACAGGTTGGATGTTTTTATAAAGACATGTTGCGGGAGAACCGGTGTCTATTTCTAATAAAACACGTGTGTTTATTTTAATATGGAGACCAATTCTTATGAAGAGAACCGGTGTTGATTCTTTTAATAGTGGCTGATTGCATAACCAGTTTTCATATGTTTCGATCAAGGAGATACCCCCCCCCCCCCCCTCAGAGAGTGGTTCCAAAACCACTTTTAATGGGTTATTTTGACAAGTTTCTATGGGCTATTTTGACCAGTTTCTATGGCTTTTTTTGTAGTAGTGTGTGTATGGTTTGGATTTGTTGAAGGTTAATTGTTTGAGGATGGATAAGATGGTGTGGAAGTTTTATTTGAGGGACAGTCTTTTTGAAAATGACCAAGCTTCCCATAAGCAAAACAGGTTTTTTTGGATTTGCCCAAAGGTTTCCTAGCTGATCCAACCCTGTCAGACCTCTTATAAAACCTCTTTTGGTTTGCCAGTAGAGCTCTTTCATGATACTCAGCATTTAGGTCAGCCATGAATTCGTTGCTGGTCCTCTGATCTTCTTCAACATCTGAGTCACTATCCTAAAATTGATGGTTAGAAATCAAGGCTTTTGAGCTTGAGGCCTGAATGGTAAATCTTTGTGTCTCTGACTCATAGATTTGATCAATCAGACCTTCCTCATAATTGTACTTGCCATACAGAGTGGCCAAGCTATCATTTTTATAGAGTTATTTGCCCTCTGAGTTTGATTCATGCTCAGCCATTTTCTTGGCAGGCTGTTAACAAACGTAGCATTGACTTCAACTTGAGGAATACAAACACCATTGTTTTCAAGATCATTTAGCAAGCATTTCAGCCTTGTGAAAGTTCCATTTACTTTTTCACATTCAAGTGATTTAAAAGCATTGAACTTGAATCACAAGGCAGCAATCTTGGTATCTCTTGTATCAGATGATCCCTCATGAGCTAAGATGAGATCATTCCACATCTCTTTTACGGTTTTGCACTTAATGACAGATTTTATAACATCATTTGGTAAGCAAGATATAATGATACTTTTTAATCGTTTATCATGATTAGCAAGATGACTCTCAGCATATGACCATTGATTTTTATGTTTAGGCAAAGAATTTTCAAAAGTGGACAAACTTGACATGGGTATAAATGGTCCATCTTCTAAAGTTTTCAGAAGGTAAGGTTCAAGTCCGTCAAGGAATACTAAGAACCTAACTTTCTAACTCGTGAAATCCTCTTTGTCAAAAGCAGGAACATTTACGATATGAGACCCTCCTCTTGAATCAAGAAGTTGAGGGAGGTTCTCATCAACAACACTTAGAGACACAATGGTTGTAGTCGTAGTGTGATTTGGGTCTGTAGAGTAGTTGTTAGGTATGTGTCAACCCTATTACATTAGGGCTTTCCGGATTACCTGAACTTGCTTCCAAAAAGGTGGTGTAGTTGTAGTATTGTTAAGGCGTAAGTAGTTAATAGTTGTAGTATCGTAGCCAACCCTATTCACCATTTGGGCTGTCCCGGATTACCAAAACTTGTTCCAAAAGGTGGTGGGATAGGTGTATGGTTCCAAGACATGATTTGGATCTTGATTTGTTTAAAACAAAGAACAGTTTCTAAAGAGTTTTATAAATCAGCACTGCTTTGATACCAATTGAAAGTCCCAATTAATCCATCTTATGAATATAAACATTTATCTAATTTGTAAATAACACAAGTAATATCGTTTCAATCGTGTAATGCTTTATGATACAGAATCAAAGTATTACAATGGGTTATGGATCGCCATAAGGTTGAATGACAATGCCATATTACCCTTTGAACATGTAAACTTGATAGAGTATTCAAGTTTACAAGCGAACTTATATAGACCAGCTGAGTGGATCATAGGTCTACCTTGTAAGTTCGACAAAGGAGTAAATTCCTTATAATAAATACAACAATAAAAGCGGATGACTTTTCTCCATACAACATTCTTTATTTATACTAATACGAGGTTGCGTCCTTAGTGGGGCTAGTTGCAACGTGTCAAGAATCTAGTGGAGGACGTACGAGGTATTTAATGCACGTCTAATCTTGGAAACTACCCGCCCATACTTTAGTGAACAGTTCTGCCAACTATTCACTACTTTTACCAACTTCGTACTTGGTATAGACAACTCAAATCACCTTTTGTCGCTCCTTTAGGAGATATCGAGTTTCCCGCATATAACTTTTGAGGAACAGCATAAGCTCAACTTGTTCTTCTTTAAAGGGTAATAGGATAGTCAGGGTATTGCTACCTCTGACTCTCCTTAGAACCTCAGTGTATTCCTTCTACATACCTGCTGATATCCATCCCAGCTGATGAGTATATCTTCAAGTAATCTTTGACTTCCTTGACGATGTCTTTGACTCGAATACGTCTGATGTTGCTCTCCAAGGCTTTGCACTCAGAGAGTCCTTTCATTACCTCTGAGTCCACCACTCAGAGGTTCTTCAATACTTAGCCCAATTTCTGTTTAAATCTAGCCAGCGATCATTGGGCACTGAATCGGCCCAACATAAAAAGTCTTATACTTCGTACTAAGGTAGAGGGAAACTCATACTTTTATCTATGGAATATGTTATAGGTTGTTCTTTGCAATTATCAATGTCATCAGCAAAGTGGGGAGAAAAGACGCTTGGGTTTTTAGTCTTATCACAGATTTAACGGGAGAAATGTTAGAGATAACGTTTTGTGGGTTTTTTGCACTGACATGTCAGCTTCAGGGACTAAATCGAAACAAACTTAGTTTTGTGGGCGGTCTTGCAATTTTCGGAAACATTAAGGATGGAATTTGCCCTTTACCCTATTTTTAATCATTCTTCTCCAGGGTAGTCTTTGAGAGTGTGCTGGGTGGGCGACCGCACAGGGCCTCAATAATTTTAGGGGCCCAAAATTTGTCCCGTTAACTATTATTTGCATGTGTACACGTATTTTTTTAGAGGAAAACAATGTTTAGATGAATCTAAGTTGCGTAAAATGTTAAACGTTTAGATAAATAATTTGCATTATATTTTATAAATTATGACACTTTATATATAACATTTCTTTTTGAAATACCTCATTGTCTAATTTCGCACAAGACTCTAAGAAATTTCATAAATTTAGAGACGGTCAATCGTCTCTATTACTAACGTCACAATTTGCGAGGGCTAAAGCAAATGAGATGTATTGGCTATAAAGTATCAATATATAGTTTCAAGACAATTTGCCTAATAACGAATTATTATACTATCAACCTTTAACTCACTGGATTTGATATGTTCCAATGGATAGACATTCTACTATAAAAGTATCTAATATGGATTTAGTTGGATGCATAATTAATATAGCATTAGTCCCTTTTACTTTTTCCTCTTTTAGAAAATAGTAAATTAGTATTTCTTTAAAATAATTAATGTATTAAATTTGGTTTTGCATGTTTGTTTTCCTAGTGGTACGACGACCCCTTTCTACGTGTATTTATAAGTACATACAGCAACCATGCATGCACACCCAATACTAAAGCAATTATATATTCTTAATTATTTATTTTGAATATTATAACCAAACTTTGATAAAGAGTTGTTTCTATTGTGTTCTCAAGTGGGTGATATATTTATGTTGTTTTTGTTTTTATGTTAATTGGATTATTAATTGTTGAGTACTCACTTTTGTTTGTTCAAATTAGCCAATATTTTCAAGTCTTGTGGTACGATTCAATAATGATTCATCGAGCAAAAGGTTAGGAATCTTGACCGTTAAGTTGTATCTTCTGAATGAGATGGCTTTTGAATACATTGTTATGTATATCCCTCTCGGATCGATTGCTTTAATAATGTATGAAGTCGTGCTCTTTATTATGATCGTTAACTTCTTAGAAGTTCTCCAATCATGACCGTGATTCAAAAGCGAACGTTAAAATACAATTGCATACATACACGCACGTTAATTGTGGTCAATTGGTTCACGTTTTGTTTGAAAGTCAAAGCAAACGAAAACGACACTAAAAAATGACCAACCAATATCCCCAGCGTCAAATTCCACGCCTTCACGGCGACTTGTCGTATGGGGATACCAATCCCGGGCGACATGTCGCCCGAGATAAGTTGAAGGGAAAAGCTCGCCAAGGATACTTTCCTGGGCGACTTTCCCGAGCGACTTAGTGGGGCCCGCATAGTTTCCGGCAAACTATTAAGTGCCACGGTGGATGACTTTCCTAGGCGACATGTCGCCCGAGAAAGTGGTTTAATAAAAAATATAACTAACCCTTAAGATTGATTAATTAATTAATTTTGACTTATCAAGTGCGTCTTGTCGCCGGGAGAAATGTTTCATTATACATTGACTTGTAACTATATATTACGTTATTTGTCGTGGTAGGGCCAGTTACACACTGGCTGACATTGTCCGCCCAGGATTAATAATTCATTTTTTATTTCTCTTTTCCTAGGCGACATGTCTCCCGGGATTCGTTTTTATTTTTTTTATTTGACTTTCCCGAGCGACATGTCGCCCGGGATAGGTTTGCATTTTTTTTTTTTTATTTTGGGTTTGTGCCTGCACAGCAGGCATTTTCCAGATTTTTTTCTGATAAAATTTTTTCAGACACCACGGGTATGTCTGCATTTTTTTAGTGCAACGTGATTTGCAGGCAATGTCCATGATTTTGTTTTCCGTAATTTTTCGGAAAAAAATCTACAAAACATCAAACATGTTAATCCAATTTAGTCTTATCCATAATACATTTCACACTTGTCCAAAACACATTCAAACTTAACGGATAAAACACATTTTGATCTAATAAAAGCTAATTCGTCCAAAGTCCTAATAAACACTATTAGTCTACAAACGGGGCTTTCTAGTCACAAACATTGCATTTTACACAAGTTACTTGTCAATAATCATACTAGAACATACATTTTGTAAGGGGAAACAAAATGTTTAAATAGGGTCTCCATTATTATAGTTGATAAACAAAAGTAGCATTCGTATACAATATATATAGTACATCTCTATCTTGCACCTTCCTTCACTACATCCACGGCGCAGTACCTCATAGCGCTCCGACGCATATGTGCCCTGAAACCGTCACTCCCGCTGGCACCCTAACTCAGGCTGATGACTCAAATGTTCAAGGCAATTATGTGAAAAATTGGTAACACTCCTAATAAATGCCTCTTCATATCTCACCTGGTAGTGGTAGGCTACTTGTTAATCTTTTGGAGCTTTTTGACATCAGCAGAGGGGTCGACAGTGGATTGGTGGCGATGCGCGGACATCCATCCGTGCGGAGCGTCCCGACAACGCCTAACCAACACCGAGAATGGTGCACACAGCTTGATTGCTTTTCGTAAGTTGGCCATGATCTCTACTTCGGTGTAGGGGCACACCCGTCTTGGTGTTGAGCTAGTCGCTGCAGCCTCAACAATCTATCCTCTGTAGTGACAAAAACTTAGAGATTAATTAATATATTAGTCGGGTTGCTTCTTTATATCTCTCGACAAATCATTAAAGTGCGTTGTTTGAAACAAAACTTAGTTTAGGCTCGGTCTGTCCGCCGGAATACCCGCCAAAAGTTGTGTGTCACGAAGAATGTGTGGATCTGGCGTCGGGGTACTATTGACGTGTATGGAGCTCTCCATCTGTACACACTTTAACATGTTTATAAGATGTTAACAAATTAAAACGATAATTACAACACACCAAAGGTATAATCATATAGATATATATTATATATTTATTTCTATATATATATTATGTGTCGAGTGTAGTGGGTGTGTCCTCAATGTGTGTGTGGGTTTGTGTGTGTGATGTATGTTAAAATAACTTATATGTTTTTTACATCTGATCGCGAAGGAGAGCAAGTGACCGGGATCTCTGCTACGGCATACGACCATGGATATTGCCTGTTTAGGTTTGAGCGGCTAAGGCTTGGTTCCTGGTTCATCCAAAAGGCAAGCTGGACATCCCAATCTGTCGGGGGATAATATATAAAAATAGGGTAAGTGGCGTAAAAACAGGGTAAAAAAAAATAGGTAAAAAAAAATATAAATAAAAAGAAAAAAAAAAAAAAATATATATAAAATATAAAACATAAAGGGTAATAAGTAAATTAAAAGTATCATAAATAAAAAAATAAAGTGTAAAAAAAAAAACAAAAGTATGTTAAAAAGACAATTTGTTTGTTTTCTTGGTTGGTAAAAAAAAGTAAAAAAGGTAAAAAAAAAAATAAATAAAAAAAAAAATAAAAAAGGTAATATTGGGTAAAAAAAAAAAATAAAAAGGTGTAAAAAAAAAAAATTTAAAAAAAAATAAAAATAATAAATAAAAAATACTAAAAAAAGGGGTATAAAAAAGAATAGGGGTAAAAAATAAAGGTTTAAAATGTAAATAAAAAAAAGAGGGGTAATACTGTAAAAAAATAAAAAATTGTTTAATGGGTTTAAAAAAAAAAAATGGTAAATAAAAAAAGTAAAAAATAAAAAAAAAAAATGTATGGTAAGTAATAAAAATGGTATATTAGAAAATAAAATAAATAAAAAAAAAAAAAAAAAAGAAAGTATCAAAATTAAAAGTAAAAAGGGGTGGTTAAAAAATAAAAAAAAAGAGGTGTAATCGTATGAATAGAGTGTAATAATAAAAGGGGGTGTAAAAAAAAAAAAAAAAGGCGGGTAAAAGGGTAAATAAATAGATGGAGGTAAAAAAAAAAAAATGGTAAAAAAAAAAAAAAAAAAATAAAAAGTGGGTTAAGAAATAAAAAAAAAAGTATAATAAAAGAGTTAAAAAATTGTAAAAAAACTAAAAGAAAAAGTATTGTGTATTTTTTTTTTTTAACAAAAATAATAAAATAATGTGGTATAAATGTTATAATTAAAAAAAAAAATAAAAGGGTAATAAAAAATAGGGGGGGGTAAAAATAAAAAAAGTAAAAATTGGTAAAGTAAAAATATAAAAACAGAGGGGTGTTATTGGGGGTAAAAAATAAAATAAAATAAAAAAAAAAATAAAAAAAAAAAAAGTAAATGGGTAAGTAATTGTAAAAGGTAAACTAAATGGGGGGGGGTGGGGGTAAATTATATGAAAAAATAAAATACAATTTGGTGGGGTAAATAAATAAGGTGGGGTAAAGGGGGGTGTGTGGTAAAAAAATGGTGTATCAAAAGTAAAAAAAAAAAAAAAGTGTAGGTAAAAAACTAAAGTAAAATGTAATAAAAAAAAAAAAAATAAAAATAAAGACTAAAGAAAGTAAAAAAAAATAAATAAAAATAGTAATATATAAAATAAAAAAAAAGGGTGATGTAAAAAGGTAAGGGGGGGGTTAAAAAAAAAAAAATAAATGGTATAAAAAAAAAAAAGTAAAAAATAAATAAATAGTTTTATCGGTTAAAAAAAAAAAAATAAAAAAAAAAGGTAAAATAAGGGTATAATAATAAAAAGTAAAAAAAAAAAAAAAAATAAAAAAAAAAAGCGGGTTATAAAAAAAAATAAAAAAAAAAAAAAAAAAAAAAATAAACATGTAAAAAAATAATAAAATATAAAATTAGAAAGTGGGTAATAAATATAAATAGGGTGGGTAATAAGTGTAAAAAAATAAAAAAGCGTAGGGTAAAAAAAAAAATAAAGGGTAAAAAAAAAATAAAAAAGGTTTAAAAAGAAAAAAGTAAAAAAAAATAAAAAAGGGTAAAAAAAAAAAAACGTTAAAAAAAAAAAGGCGGGTGTGTAATAAAAACAAAAAACGTAAAAAAAAAAAATGATAAAAAAAAAAAGTTATATTATAAAAAAAAATAAATAAAAGGTAAAAAAAATAAATAAAATAAAAAAAATAAATTGTAAATGGGGTGTGTCAAAAAGTAATAAAAAAACAATAATAAAAAGTGGGGGGGATAAAAAAAAAAAGTGGGTGTAAAATAAAAAAAAGTAACCAGTGTAAAAATAGGTAAAAAAAAAAAGTAAAAAGTAAGGGGGGGGTGTTTAAAATAAAAAATATAAAAGTGGTAAAAAAAAATCAAAAAAAAAAAGCGTAAAGTCAAAAATAAAAAAAAAAAAAAGGTAAAAAAAAAATAAATTAAAGTTAAAAAAAAAAGTAAAAGGGGTAGTAAATTTAATAAATGGGGTTAAAAATATAAAAAAATGGGTTTAGTAAAAAAAAATAAAATGTAAAAAAAAAAAATTAAATAAAAAAAAAAATTAAATAAAGGTACGTAAGTAAAAAAAAGGTAGGGTAGGGTATAAAAAATAAAAAAAACGTAATGAATAAAAAGTAATGGGTGTAAAAAATATAAAAGTAAAAAATAAAGGGTAAAAATGTAAACGGCGTAGGCCTAAAAAAAAGTTAAAAAGGGATGGGTAAAAAAAAGTAAAAAATAAAAAAAATAAATCATATAAAAAAAAAAAATTATAACATAAAATAATACAGGTAAAAATAAAGTTGTAAAAAAAAAAAAAAAATAAAGTACATGTAAAATTAAAAAAAAAAAAATGTTTTTAAAAAAATTAAAAAAAAAAAAAAGGGGTAAAGTAAATTTAATAAAAAAAAAAAAAAAAAAAGGGGGTGGTAAAATAAAGGGGTGTAAAAAAAAAACTAAAAAAAAAAAAATGTGTAAGGGGTAAATAAAAAAAAAAATAAAAAAAATGTAATAAATAAAGTAAAAAAAGTACAACGTAAAAAAAAAAAGGAGTAAAGTAGGTAAAAAACAAACAGGGGTAATAAATAAAAAATAAATAATAAAAAAAATAAAAAAAAAAAATAGTGTTATGGATTTTTTTTTTTTTTTTGTTCTCAGGACGTCGTGCCTGATGCTTCCACGTCGTACACCCCGGTCTCGGGGTTTATAACTAAATGCGCTTGCCTTGAGGGAAAGCCTTGTTGGTATTGTTCAAACTTTTGCAATTTGTTGTTGGTTGCCCCGAATGAGGATATATGTCCAGCGTACGGGATTGCATATGAGCTTCAAGTCAAAGGTCGCAATCATATCAACAAAACAAATACAGATGTCTGAGATATTAATTTTTTATTTTCTAATTTGATTATTTATTTATATGATATAAATAAATAAACGAATTTAGATAAATATACACAATTAAATAAATGAACACGATAATAAAATAAACATAAAAGGATAATGAAATAACTGACCCCAATCTTTGTCACGATCGTCGCCTTCCGCTCCGCCGAGACCTTTTGCCAAGAAGGGTAGTACAAAGGTATCTCCCTAATGAGCTCCCCAAGGTAGTTAGACCAATGAGACGCATGGTCGCCGAGAGGCATCATGATCTTTTTATCGTCCCACTCAAACCGGATCGAGACGGGGCCTTTGTCATCAGTGATCTTCTTTAACCCGAGGTTTCGGGTCTCCTGGCGGGTATGTAGCATGCCTGCTTTCCTTCCACCCAAATTGGGTTTCCGGATGCCTTTGCCTGCAAAATCAAGTGAGTGATAAAGTCATAAAAATTCAAGGCAAGCAAATTTAATGTATCAAATTTATGCTTGTATTACAATAATCCAGAAATTCTTACCTTGGTGAACGAAGCAACCCTCGCAACCGGTGGGTATATGGTGTGTAGGGGGGCGATCATCACCGCCACCATCACCGTCGTGGCCCCGTGCGATATCTGCTGACATTTGTACAAGTACAATTAGGATAACATATAGAAATTTATGAACAAAACAATATAAGCATGCACACATCCAAATACATACATATCCAAATAAATATACACATTTAAACAATCCACAACAATTTCATTCATTCATTCAAATATATAAGTGTCTTTTGTAAGTTACAACTCAAGATCAATCTTTTTCTTCACTAGAATAAACAACATCTACACCATCATCATCATCAACATTGACGAGGTCTTCATCATCAGAATCTGCTAAATCATGAGGAAGGGCGTCTTCATCATCAATAATATCATTGTCTTCGTCAAGGTCAATGATATCTGGCGGTGCGTCAACCTCCGTTGATTGACCATCTATATGCAAGGTCGCATTTATCCAGTCATATCAAACTAGTAGAGAAAGTGGGAGTTAGTATGAGTTGTCAAATTTGTATACATTTAGGATCTTACTCTACCACGATGACACCCCCGTCCAAAAACTTTTTATGATTCACATGTTCGGCGACCTTCCAGTGGGGTTTTCGTCTGGCCATATCTTCAAGGTAGAAGCATTGTTTGACTTGTGTTGCGAGAATGTAGTGATCATCTTTAAACGCCTCACCTTTTTTCAAGATTTGTGTCATGTTGTTTCTAAGGACAAGATGTTTGACTTTACGTCCTTCGTTGCTAGTGTCAAACCACTTAACTAGTAACAACACAACTTTGAATGACAAATACGAAAACTCGAGGATTTCTTGAAGCTGACCATAATACATTTCTCTGTCCTTCCCACCAGGCGAACAAATGCTGCTGTTTTGAGTTGTGCGACATTCATCGCGACTGTGCACGACAAACCTCACACCGTTGACTACACAAGAGTTGTATGAGATTGGAGTCGGTGTTGGTCCACAAGCCAAAGCGAATAACTAGCTGGTTGCGCTAACACCTGGGTCATTGTCTACGTGACGTTGACGGATCTATGAAAAAGATAGGATTAGATAGAGAACACAAAATATGATATCGTTATATTTACAGTTAAGTACACAAAATAAGTCTAAGTTTACCTGCGACCCAAACCAATCGGGGAATTCTTCTTTCATGTATTTATTAGGAAATTTACTAAAAAATAATCATGTATTAGAATAAGTCGTCGAAAAGATAAGTTAAGAAAAAAAAGTTTCAAAATAAAAACGCGTACCTCTTGAACTGGGACCGGTACGTGTCAATTTCAGGACTGTTGTGAAGTACATACCATGTCACTTTCTTCAACTCTTGATCATCAAACCGAATAACCGATCGTAAACCAATCGATTTACATAGTGATCGAAACACCTGAAACTGACACGTTGGGGGAGGGGGATCCACATTACGGTCGGGATGATTAAATTTTATGGTAACATCCCAAAAATAATGAGAACTGAAAGTCAATGCTTCTTTTCTACATTAACCCTTCTGCAAATCGAAACCTTCTGGCTTAGCTTTTATTTCGTACATAACCTTTGCTTCTTCGTGAATCTTTCAAACGGAAATACACCGGGGGCGACATAGGCCGCCTTAGAGCCTCTAGAGGTAAATGGATAACGGAAGAGAAATCATATGTCAAAGAAAGGCATGAGGTTATATGAGCTCGAGATTGCACAGAAATATCGACACCTTGCTCTGAGCTGTTCAAAATTGTCCATCCTCTTATTTAAACTTGAGAGCAGATTTGCTTTAAAGAATGAACTTAGCTAGATTATGGTTTTTCAACTCATAGGGCCCCCCCCCCAAAGTATTGTGAAGTCCGTAAGGAAGTAAAGTTTACATCATTATATGACAGTCTATGAGACTTACAGGCTAGGTTATTTTGGTTATCATTTATCCGGTCTCTTTGTGCTTGGAAAGTTGGATCCGATAAACAATCTGGTAGTTTAATCCATTGAGAACTGACAAAACTTTTTTCTGTTCTCTGTGTGAAAGGAATACGCATCCTGAGGCTTCGTAGCAATTACGTTTTTGGTTGGCCAAGTCACAAGCCATTCGAATGCCCAAACCTTTCAAGTCTGTTTTGCCTTGGCTGGTGGTATCTTTAGATTTGTTCATTTCATTAACAAAGTGTTTCTAAGATGGCTCATAACACATTTTTTTTTGTAATGCTGAATCGTCATGAATTGTGTTTTTAGTGTAAGTAAAGTCAATACATAACCTCGTAACAAATAGATCGTTTAGTTCAGTATCAGCTAGACTTGAACATCGCATTTTATCTTCACACCCCCATAAACTCGGTGGTTTACCCTTTTCACGCATTTACTGTGGGCAGGGGTCTAGCAAGTGAGCTGAATTGATCTCTGTCAAATTTTCTAGGAGGATCTTCTCTTCTATCTACCATTGAATTTCAAGTGACCTCTCCATTTATGGGCTTTTTAAGTTATCTTATGTGGCCAACATAAGCTATTTTGCCTAACACACGCACAGATGGAGTATCTTTATTACATGTAGGGCATGCCTTTGTAACCTTGGCCACTCCACCTAGACAAACTACTTCGAGCAGGAAAATCATTGATGGTCCATAATACCATTGCTCTCATATTGAACTTCTGGCCTGTAGCAACGTCTATAGTCTCGACACCTTTCAGTGCCTAAAAAACCTTTAGGTCATCAATCAATGGCCTCAAGTAAACATCAATATCATTTCCCGGGGATTTAGGGCCAGAAATTAACAACGTCAGCATAAAAGAACTCTCTTTCATACATAACCACGGAGGCAGATCGTATGTTGTCAATATCACCGGCCACATGCTGTAAGTCTGACTAAGGGCTCTGTCCGAACGGATTTGACAAACCATCAGCTAGCCAACCCTAATCGAACATTTCTTGGTTCTTTGCAAATTCAAATACTTGGTGTCAACAGTTATTCCATGTCTAACATCAACGGGAGTGGCATCTTACTGGGCTCGTACACTTTATTCAGTAGCATGCCAAAGTCATTTTCCTTTGTAGTGTTGAATAGACTTGTACAAACGTTGTAGTCTAGGAATTGATCGGTTATGTATAAGTAACCACCTTCTTAGGAACTTTCTTCCTCAGGTGTGTTACTGTCTTTACATCTAATCTTTTACTACACGGACATAAATGCACATCTTTGTTATTGTCGCCCCGAAATAAGAAGCAATCGTTTACATAAGCTTGTATCGGACTCTTACCCTTAACTCGATCGTTTTAATTGTCTTCTTAGTGCATAGTAGACAGTGGGAGCTTGTATCTTTCATTGGTGGGACATACATGTTGGAAAAACTCTAAGCATCTTCATTGAATATATTGAATCAGTGTCATTTTCTTTTAACTTTAAATAGGTAAAAACTTTGCAAGTATTAATCGTGTCACCTAGTCTCAAACGTGGGTTTAGCTCATCGTTGGCATGCATATTAACGCTTTAAACTCGTTTAGTTATAGCTAGAGTCAGTTCAATATTGTCACTCCAATAATCTCCTATAAATTTGAGTTGGCTTATTTTGTTCATTATTCAGAGGAATATAGCTAAGATCATTAAGGCACGCTGTCATGTCACTCATCTGAGGTTGACTTGTGTTATCTATACTGGTGGTGGCGGAGGAAGATCTAGTTTACCATGGTGAATCTATGTTTTATAACTTGGGTCAAACCCATACTTCAAAATGTGGTCTGAAAGGTGTTTGATGGATACCCACAATACTAAACGACAAGACTTACATGGACATCTTATATTCCCGGCACTATCCACTAACGGCTTGCAATCATTGATGAATTTCTTAAGACCGGTATAAAATGCTTTTTCATGTTTCCCTAAACTTGTCCAACTCTTATTAATTGCCATAACTGCGTTTTAACGATACTATTAGTTATTACATGGAACTTACTTAAACACATTCAAACGAGGAATACGAGATGTTTTGTTCACCTAGTGCAACTATAAAAGGCAATCCTAACCCACTCTTTGAATGGTTCGTCTCATATATGAATGCGTATAACCGATTTACTATTTGAGAAAATTTTGGTAGCATTTCCCCTCAACTCCTCAAATATGTGTTTAAAGACATATTCGTAGGAGTAAAGGAGAAACACTCTCATCTCAAATAGTAAACCAATTATACGCATTCATATCTTAAATGGGACAAAACATTCAAAAAGCAATCCTAAACAGGGGACTTTCGAAATTAATTTCTAATAAATTAATTTCGGACTGGTTTTCTATAGGATGGTTAAAATCAGACGGGGATTTTCCAAAATTAATCACTAAAATCCTAAAACATTCCTAAAGGGTTCAATAAAATAAATACCAAACGCATATCCATTTATATCAAATCCTAATATCGAAACGCGTATACAATTTAAATTCTATTATAATGAAAAAAACATACATTTATATCAGAATAAGCTGTTGTTAAACAGCTTATTAAATAAAGCAAAGAAAACGTACCTTGGCCTCCGCAACATTCTTGTATAAACACCATCCTTATAATATCGTTTAGAGTCGAACGAAATGCCAAACGACACATATAAATTCATAATGAGATAGAATAGCATTCCAT
>BQNB010054054.1:0-39707 GCA_026074375.1 Tanacetum coccineum | reverse complement strand
ACCTGGAGCCTTCCTCTGAACTGGTTCAGTAACAATGTGACCATCATGCACCGTAGCATGAGTCCTTGAATTGGGGAAGAAGTCCGGAGCTGGTTGTTGGTGGGTGGAAACTGCTTTTGGAAACCACTTAAGAGATTAGCAATCTGAGTCATAGTGGCCATCAAAGCGTCATTCGGAGACTGAGCAGTATGTTGAGGACTAGGAGTTGAGGGTAATGAAAGAGCAGGTGCAGATGTGGTGTGAGCAACATAGGCCAGTGGATCAACAATACTTGTAGACTGCTCCTGTTTCTTGAGAGTCTTTTTGGCATGAGGCTCGTAGGCTTTGAGATGAGTATAGATCTGAACATAAGGTGTGGTTGAGATATCCATGTTCTGTTTGACATTAGTCACATACTTACCCCAATAAGCCGGAAGGTTGTTGACAAACTTGGTGTTCATCTGATGAGTTGGAATGTTGAGCTGAGTAATCTTCATGTCATTCACAAGCTTGTGGAAACGCACAAAGTAGTCATGAATTGATTCGTTTCCAATAGCACGAAAGCGTTCGTACTCATCAAACAGATCTTCCTTCCTTTGTTGAATAGTCCTACCTGATCCTTGCATGAGCATCTCCACATTATCCCAAATCTCCTTTGCAGTGCTTGTTTGATTGAGGTTGTTGAAGATGTGTCTAGGAAGACCTTGACTGAGAATGATTTCAGCTTGAGTATCAGCCATCTCAAGTTTGTTTTCCTCTTCACTGAATTCAGAATCAAGTTTCTTCCTCGGTGCAGGCACAACAGCAGAATCAGTAGGTGGAGGATCAGTGATCATAGGGTGAGGTGTAGGTCCATTCTGGATAGATTTCCATATCAACTTGCCATTGGGTTTGCCTCGAATGTACCTGTGTATACGAATCTTCCCAAGAATGTAGTCCTTTCAACCAAACATAGGGGACGACACATATCACACACACACACAGTGCATTTGTTTCTTCATTGGATGCCATTGAATAAGTTTGTTTAGAAATGATCTGATCGTAAGTGATTGATGAATTGTTTGACTTGGTGTGAGGTTTGTGATTTTCGGGTAATTTTTAAACAGTAAAATGCAGTTTTGAGGGCCTAAATGACTCCGAATGGCCAAAAAATGACAGGGCTCTCGCTCAAAGAGGAAGAGTCTTGACCGTTGGGTGCAGTGGGGGTGTGAGGAGAGGGGTCGGGTAGCTGGGGTATAAATAATTGCAAGAACAATTCCGACAAGGGCGGGGGGGGGGGGGGACACAAAAATTATTTTTGCTTGTTCGGTCGTCTAGTTCGGTCGTCTAGTTCGATCGTCTCGTTCGATCGTATCGTTCGATCGAATGATCCGCTCGTTCGATTGGCTAGATCGAACCTCTCGTTCGATCAGCTTGTTCGAGGGTCTTGTTCGAACCCTTTGTTCGAAGGTCTTGTTCGAACGTTTTGTTCGAGTGGCTTTGTTCGAACCTCTCGTTCGAATGGCTTGTTCGAAGGTCTTGTTCGAACCGCTTTTACTTCCCCTCGTTCGATTCTTTTGATTCCCCTCGTTCGAACCTCTTTTACTTCCCCTCGTTCGAACCTCTTTTACTTCCCCTCGTTCGAACCTCCCCTCGTTCGAACCTTTTGTTTCCCCTCGATCGATCCTCTAGTTCGAACGTCTTGTTCGATTGCTTTGTTCGAACCACTCGTTCGATCGCCTTGTTCGGTGCTAGACGACTTAGACACGTTCGAACAATAAACAAAAGAAATCGACTCTTTTTTTTTTGCTTAACAATACACGAGCAACAAATGAACAAAAGAAAATCACGAGATCGTTGATTGCTAACAAGATGGTTTGAATGATATTAGATTAAACATAAACCATCTTTGAATCAAGAATCAAAAAACACAAATAAACCTCTTTTTTTTCGAAAACAATAACAAAGAAAATACAAACCAAATCAATACATCAATCTTGTAGGCTCTTGATACCAATTGTAGGATCCCTAGATCATTCCATGTATGAAGCACAAGATCAATGACACCAAAGATTAAACATCAAAACTTTTGATTGAATGAAACAAAGAGTTGCTACAAACTCTAAAAGATGAAAAATAATAATGAAGTAGCTAACCTAATTTTGACTAAACTAGGACTATTTATACTAAAAGGATTTGCCTTTTAGGGCTTTCTATTTGGGCTTTTTACATCTTGGCCCTTATACATAATAAACATTAAATAACATAGTCTTTCGAGCTAGACTTTTGTCTTGTAACTTCGAGTGACCGAAGCTTCTTTGTTTGGGTCCATTTATGAGATCCTAACAATTTTGACTAAACTAGGACTATTTATACTAAAAGGATTTGCCTTTTAGGGCTTTCTATTTGGGCTTTTTACATCTTGGCCCTTATACATAATAAACATTAAATAACATAGTCTTTCGAGCTAGACTTTTGTCTTGTAACTTCGAGTGACCCGAAGCTTTTTGTTTGGGTCTCCATTTATGAGATCCTAAAGACAAAATCAACAACATCAAAGTCGGTAGGAAAATGAAGCGAGAGAGTCCCCAACTTGACAAAAACGTCTTCGGCGAGTCCTTTAGGATAAGTAATCGATCGGTCCGCTAACTCTAAAGTCATCTGAGTTGGTGTAAGTTCAGGTAAAGAAAGCTTTTTTCCAAATAGAAAGGGGCATAAGATTTATGCTCGTGCCAAGATCGGCCAAGGCGTGGCATACATCCATTCCCTGGAAATTACATGGAATAAGAAACTTGTCGGGATCTCCAAGCATTTCTGGAAGCTTTTTGAGGAGCATCACCTAGCAATTCTCGTTCAACGGTATCTTAGCTAACTCAAGCAACTTTTCTTATTCAGAGACAAAATTTCTTATTCGTAGGAGAAAAGAGCTTGGCATCAAAATTTAAAAAGCATCCGCGAAACTTTTGTTCGCTCCTCTTGTAGCGCGATCTTGAAACATTTGAAAAATCTTCTCTTTTTGATTTGAAGCTTTGTCATGAGACTTTTCTTGATTTAGTCGAGAAGGATGTGGAATATGTGGCTTAGGTAAACTCTTCGAAACATCGGGTTCTGGAATAGGAGTGGTTTTAGGCAAAGTCTTTAGAACGTCGGGTTCCGAAATTGGAATGGGGGTAACCGGAGGTGGGATTTGAGAGGTACTTCCTTAGAAATTAGATTTATCCTTATCCGTTGTCTCCTCTGTTTCTCGTTTCACTACCTTTTTAGGAGAATGATTAGTGGGAATCAAAGGTCCCTCGTAAGCAACACCACTTCGAGTAGTGATCGCTTTCATCTCACCCTTCGGGTTTGGAATGGTATTACTCGGAGGTGTACCCGAAGTTAAGGATTGGTTCTGAAATAATCCACATATCATGTTTTGCAAATTATTTTGAAAGCTAGTTATGGTTGGGGGTTCATCATAACGTTTTTTTAAATTTGAATTTTATCGTATTTTGAATTTCATTCTTAAGGTCTCCTTTACTAGGTTGATTTGACTCTCTTTGCATGGTTTCTCTCTCTCTCTCTCTCTCTTATCGTTATTCCTCTTGTAACTCGAAAAATCATTTGAAATCTCTTGTTGAACTTGATTATTAGGCACTTGAAAAGGTTGGTTTTGAAAATTCGGGGCATGATTATTTTGAAATCCTTGATTAACATGAAAATTATTTCCCCGATTAAAATTTTTCCCTTGACCTTGATTTTGATTAAACCTATTTTGACCATTGGTTTGCACCGAAGCAAAACCTGTGGTGCCATTTTGAGAGCGCGAGCCAGAACGGTCGGAGGGGTTAACTTGATTGTAAGTACCCGTAGTCGCACAAACACTAGCTTGATTGTTATCGGTAGTCAGACAATTATACCAAGAATGGGCACCACCACAAGTAACGCAAGATTTCCTCAAGTCCGTTTAAGACCGGAGGCGGGAGTGGGAACAACTTTCTTAGAAACAATCTCGACTAAGGTCAAAAGTTGATCCGCAAGCTTATCAATTCTCTCATCCGTCTTACTATCACTTTCCCTAGAAGTCGTATTCATCATAAAATCATTTGGTTTGTTTTGTGAATAACGCACTTTTGATTTGTTCTCAATTATATTCAAAGCTTCTCTAGTCATCTTACTCAAAGATTTCCCCCGTCGCGGCATTTTAAGGAGTCTATATCGTTGTCCGTTTAAACTGTTATAAAGGTATCAACTTTATTAAGCTCGTAAATCCGGTGGTGTGGGACAAGCTGCTTAGCGATTTTCCTTAAATCGTTCCCCAATCAACGCTTCCTAAAAGACGTCTCATACAATTTTAGGTAAACTGCGTCTGCGATTGTTGGAGTCTGAGAATGTTAGTGTGGCTTGCGTATAGATGGGGAAAATTTGAGTTTTCCGGAATTTTGGGGGGTTTATCGGAGAGTCCGGTTTCGCGGCAAGTTCAAAAGAGATTGGGGAATTTAGGGGGGGAGGTGTTTTTTCTTTCTCGAACCAATTTTTGAAGGATGGCCAACGCGTCAGAGTGGAGATAAGAGGGGTATCTTATTTTGATTTAGATAATCGGGAGAAAACACATTCCTTAAATCAAGAGTCGAGGTAATCCTAGAGATGAGAGAGCGAGAGAGTGTGAGTGAGTGAGCATGAGGATTTTCATTCTCTAAGAGGCACCACCATGAAACGGTTCGCTTGAACCATTGAAACAAATTCGTCTTAATCTTAAAATGATCCGCATTAATTTATAGTAAAACGATAGTTTCTCCATACCACTTGCTGTGGTGCTGGAGTTGCTCTTACCATTTACGTTCCGCACATGGTGCAGACGATAGTACGAAGCTCGGGGAGAGCGTAGCAGCGAGAAGAGTGGAAGCATGTCCTTTATTTTGACGTCTCGGAATGGTTACGTTTGAATTATTTGGAAAATTGGAATTTAGAGTGCGCATGCACTAAACAAACAAAAGAAATGATAAAATAAATGAGAAAAGGAAATATTTTTATTTACCGAATAATCAACAAACTTAGGGTAAACTCTCTATGTAAATAAATTTTACAAAAGAGAGGTGTGCGCCTTTTTCGCGTAAATGATACAAACGGTAAATATTTTTGAATCTTTGGTTCGGGAACTTATTGATGGATAATACTTCAATTAAAAGTATTATTTGTTGGTGTTCTTTTACCCTTGGTTAAAAAAAATTATTTCTTAATGAATTCACAAGAAAAATCGAAAAATCTGGAAGAGCAAATATTTTTGTATTTTTCTTATTAATTAATCTTATACTTATACTAAAAAGAAAAGAAAAATATTTTTTTTTTTTTTGGTATTTTTAATTTTTTTTGTTTTTGATTTAGTCAAAAGCGTAACTTTCGAGGACGAAAGGTTCTCCAAATCACGATCGACAAACTGCAAACGAAGGAATCTTAATCACAAATCCCCGGCAACGGCGCCAAAAATTGACCGTTTCAATTTAATACGTAATAATATCAAAGTATAAAGAACTTTACTAAAAATCCTTGAGGACAAAGATTAGTAGCAATATCTACACAAAATATCACACGTAAGAAACCGGTAAGTGATTACCGGGTCGTTTTTCCCAAAGATTTATGAAATTGAGACCACGTTTGTTATTTGGACAATGATTTGAATTGGTTCAAAGATGATTTGTTTTCTAAAATCCTAAGAGTGAGCAAATTAAGAGACAATTAAACTAACTACATGAAATCAATAGGAAAATTAAAAGAGAGCGCGCGACGCGCGCGCGCGTTAAAACTGAATCCTAAACGGGACCTAAAAACCATAAATTATTAAAATTAAGCCTAAAATGATCTTTTTGTTTTTTATAAGACTTAATTGACTAAAAAGCTAAACCAAAAAAACTAGACTAAAAACGAAGGAGATTTGAGCTTGAAAACACAAAAAACGTGAACGGGAATGAATCTCGTTCTTTAAAAAATAAATTTTTGCAATTTAAACCCTACGGAAGCAAAACTAATTTTCCTAGAAAATATATGATAAACGAAAATTTTCTAAAAAAGAATTATATTTTTTTGACTTTTTTATATTTTTTTATGAATTAAAAACGATTTTAATGAAATTAAATGATTAAAAATACTAAACTATTTATAAAAATTATGAAAAAATTATGAAAAGTAGCTTGAACAGTAAGGAATCTAGGAAAAATAAGCTTGTGAACACAGCTTATCGAATAAGCTGAGAAATAAGCCAAAATAGCTTATTATACTAAAATGCCTAAATAATGTGTAGAAAAAGTAGTTTTGTAAAAAGAAAGAATGAAAAAGTCCCCAGGGCGCGTTGGTTGAGTGTGTGTGTTGTGAGGTTTATAAAAGGGTTGAGGTGGGTTCGAGCCTTGCTCACCCATGATTTCCCTTCTTCCCCCTTTTTTTTATTTTGCAAAAACCTAAAAAAGCAAAATTGTAGAAAAGCTGAAAACTATCAATTTTAATAAAAGCAACTATTTTTGAAACTCTCTAAATAAGCTAGAATTCAGCTAAAAAGCTAACAGATTAAATAAAACTTCTTTTTGAACTTTTATGAAAACTTAAGCAACTAAGAGGCTAAAATAAGCTATGACCTAGCAAAATAAGCAACTTCTAAACTAAACCTAACCTAATAAGCTAATATGAAAAGAAATGAGCAAATAATACAGGCAAGAATGAGCTCAAATAAGCACAGCAGTACTAACTTAGAGTTAGTACTGCTAGCTTTAATCTTAAAGCTGCTTCCACTATATGACTTAATAAGCTAAGGGCAAACTAAGATAAGCTAAAACTAACTTAATCCTAAACTTAATAAACTAATCTAACCTGGAAATAAGCATAAAGAAGCAAGCCATAAGCTGAGGATTCAAAATAAGCACTTAGTGAAAAACTGAAAACCAAACAGACAACTTAGCTACTTTGGGCTTATTTTTAACTATGCAAACAGATCCTTATGGATTTCTAGCTTATACTACCTTAAACCTTAACCAAAAAGCTACATGAAACAGCTTTTAAAAATCATTTTGAAAATCAAATGCTTAAAGAAAATGCTTAATGAAAAAGCTACTTATGCAGTTTTACCTTATTTTTGGTTTTTTAAATGAAAAGACAAAGAGCTAAAGTGCAGATCAAAAACAGATATTCAAATAAGCTTTTTAAACAAAATTAAGTTCTAACCTATATAATATGGCCTACAAACTACTTGTGCTATGAAAATCAAAAGCTAACAACTACTTTTGCTTGCTGAATTTTCAGCTTAAAAATGGCTATTTGTCTGTTTTACTATGCTGATGCATTTGACCACAAAAGTGACCAATTCTTAAAACTAATTGATGCAGACCTTAAGACTTGAATTCTACACTAATTTAACACTTAAACAAGAGCAAATTGATTGACAAAAGTAGCAAGAACAAACTAGAGCTCAAAATGCATATTAATCTGAATCTGTGATCACAGATGCTAACAACTACTAACAAACTTGTGAAAACTTGATTAAATCTTACAAAGACCTTAAAATCTAATCCTATAAACCTTAATATGATATTTAAAGTTAATCCTAAAAGGACTAATGTCCTCAAGCAGTACCAACTTGAGTTAGTACTGCCTGAACCAAACACCCCTTTAAATCTCTTAAATACATATTCAGCTTATAAAAATGAGAACTAAGGATCAAACTTCAAATACCAGATAATATTAAGCTTATTGTAAACTTAATGAACAACTTTTCATAATCAAATAAGCCTGAACAATAATCTAATACACTATGCTAATATTTTTGGACTTTTTGACAGATTTTATAAAATAACAAGCAAACTGAAATCTAAGCTATTTAAAGAACATATTAAGCATCAAATGATTAAAATAAGCAATAATAAGCAGATCTAAACTACAAATAAGCATACAATAAGCAGATGAAGCAGATTAAAGCTAATAGTATAAATTTAAGCTAGAATGTAAAGAAGAAACTTACAGGAGCCTTTGCTCTAAACAAGGCTAAGATTAAGCTCAAATGAGCTATCAACAAGCTCCAACTTATCCTTAGATAAGCTGGTGAGGTCATGGAAGTCCTTCCATGATTGACTTCCCTTCCATGTTAAGCTGAGGTAATTTTTAGGGGTAGATTGAGTATGATAAGCTCAACTAAGCTTTTGAGAGCTTGGTTGAGCTATTAAGTAGATTAAAGAACTTATGAGCTTATGTGAACAAAAATAGAGCTTATTCAAAGCAATTATGTATCAAAGTAAAACATTAAGAACAATTGATCAATTATGAAAAACAAACTTTTATTACTAATATGAAATTGATTACAAACTTAAGAAAAGGTTACATTAAGTAGAAATCTATAAGCTAAAAACGATTTGAAAATTACATAAGCTAATTCTAAAAGCTACTCTCTATCACTACTCCTAGATATCTTTTGTGAGTGAAGAGATGCCTGTATTTATAGCTGGAGAAGGAAGTTTCTAGGCCCTCAAGTCTGTTAGACGCTCCCCTTCAGTCTTGATCTCAACCCTCCATTTAATTGCAATCATTGGATCCCATCTTATGCCCGTTGGATCAATATGTGATCACACGGATTGCCAGCGTGGCAATCCGTGTGTCAGAGCTTTGTGCTTATTTTTCAAAGGATTCAGTGCAAATTACTTCTTTCAAGTGTGCTTCTATACAATCCCGTGTGTCATTCTTTTGTCAGTGCTGACCAATAAGAGCTCTTGAAGTGACGTTTCTTTGCTGAGTTGGCACATAGCACTTGGAATCTTTGTTCCTTGCTGTCAATTGAGATTTACCCTTTGATTTTACGCAGGTAAAAATGAAGGAGATGATGAACAGTAAAACAGACTTTCCCGCGATTTTTCTTTCCTTTTTATAACTTTGTTTGACCCAGGGATTTGGGGTTTTGACTTGGGCCCGGGTATAAAAGGAATTGGCCACGGTTTGGTATTTTGGGCTTGGTTATAAATGGTTTAAGGTTTTTATAAGAGATAACGACCGTTATCTCTTAAGTATAAAAGTGATAACGGTGTTAGGGTTTTAGGGTCTTTTATGTAATATGATTTAACTTTAAGGACTGATTTGGTATATTTTTTGCGGGTTTTGTCCTTTTTATGGGATGACCATTGTTGACCAAGAGTTGACTTTGTTGACCTTTTGCTAGATTCTTCCAACTCTTTTGCACTCTTTCCATTCTTGTGTTCGTGTTTGTCCGGTTTTGACCATTTTCTTGTGATATTTGCATTATCCGTACCTACACATACACAAACAACAAAATACATAAATACAAGCATATTTTTGCACATTTTGATCATTTAAGAGCCATTATGGATATAATAAAGATATGTGATTTCTCACATATCATTAATCATCAAAAAATTTCAAAATACCCTTATTTAAGAAAGACTTTTGTCCTATCAGGAGTACTAACAAGAACAGGTTTGATTACCCCTGTTAAGCAAAATGAGAAAAGAGCAGTTCACACAGTTGGTGCTGCTAGGCCAGTTAGTACTGCTAGGCCTGTTATTACGGGTAGACCATTTTCCCCAAAAATAGCACAAACTGGTGGTGCTATTAGACCAATTTACCCAAGAATGGACAATGTAAGACCAAGAGGATCATACTCACCTATGAAGAGGTCTTACTATACAAAACTAGCTTTTAGACCCAAAGACTTAAAACAAGATGTTAAAACTTTTGAGGTTCAACATATGACTACTACTAGGAAAAGAGTAGTAGTTAATAATGGTAAGGTTAAGATGAATACTGACCTTAGAAAGTCAAGGTGGGTTTGGCGGCCTAAGAGAAATTACGTGGATCATATGTCCAAAGATAGTGGATCATTCATGCTCAAGAAGGTTGAGTATGTTGACCCAAAAGGGATTTCCAAGTCTGTAATGGCTTGGGTCCCTAAGAGATACTAATTCTCTTACTTTTTGTGCAGGGCAATCTAGAGATCTTGTTACAGGATCATGCAGTGGTGGATAGTGTTTGCCCTAGCCATATGACTGGCAACAAAGCTTATCTTTCAGACTATGAAGATTACAATGGAGGCTTTGTGGCTTTATGGGAAGATGATCCAAAGGAGTAAAAATAAAGGTAAAGGTAAAATCAGAACTGTTAATCTAGACTTTGATGATGTTTATTTGTAGATAATAAACTTAAGGTTTAAAAACCTTTCTCTGTCCTCACAAATGTGTGACAAAAAAATAGTGTCCATTTTTAATCAGTGAGATTGAATTGCCTTATCCTGTCTCCTAGATTTAAGCTTTCTTAATGAAAAAGTCAAAGTTGTAATTTAGTAGTCCTAGTAAGGATGTTTGTAACAGCTTAGACTTAAAGAAGATTGTTCCCTCTAGAGGTATAACTTGTTTATATGCAAATGCAATAGTAGATGAGTCTAAATTATGGCACAAGAGATTAGTTCATGTGAATTTCAAAAATATAAACAAACTTGTTAAAGGTTACCTAGTTAGAGGCTTACCTTCAAAAGTTTTTGTGAATGACCACACTTGTGTTGCCTACAAGAAGGGTAAGCAACACAAGGCCTCCTGTAAGGCCAAGTTAGAAAGAATCATCAGAAATCCCTTATAATTACTTCATATGGACTTATTTGGACTTGTCTCTATAGAAACTATTAACAAAAAAGGTAACTGTTTGGTGTAGCTGATGATTTTCAAGCAGATTTAGTTGGTAATTTTTTCTTAGCTACCAAGGATGAAGACAATCTGAAATCCTTTGTAAATTTATCAAAGGCCTTAAAAACCCATTGAATCATAATGTTAAAATCATTAGATCTGATAATGGGACAGAGTTAATGTGAATCCATGCCAAATGAATGAATTCTGTGCTATTATAGGATAAAAAAAGAGTTAGTGTAGGCTAGAACTCCACGGCAGAATGGTGTTGCAGAAAGGAAAAACAAGATCCTAATTGAGGCTGCTAGAACTATGTTAGTAGACTCACTATTACCTACCTCGTTTTGGGCAGAAGCAGTTAATACTGCTTGCTATGTATTGAATAGGGTATTAGTGACTAAACCTCAAAACAAGACACCTTAACCTATAATAAGGTAAATCACCTAGTATTACTTTTATGAGACCTTTTGGTGCCACCTTGACCATTTTAAACACCTTAGATTCCATAGGAATTATGATGGAAAATCTGATGACGGTTTATTTGCTTGGATACTCCTAGCCACTAGAAAAGCCTTATAGCATACAACAAAAGGACAAAAAGTTAAGAAGAGAAATCCGCACATTGATTTTCTGGAAGATCAACCAAATGTGGCAGGAACTGGTCCTAATTGGATGTTTGATCTTGATTTTCTAACCAATTCAATGAAAACTATATTCCTGTTAGTGTAGGAAAATCGGTTAATGTGGATTGCAGGTACACAAGATTCTTATGTTGCAGGTTTCATTAGGAAACATAAAGAACCTACTCAGGAATAAATACTTGCATCCACTACCCCTCACAAAGGACAATGATTCCATTAATATGTTGCCCAGCTGCACATGAAAAACCTTCTGAAAGCTCTCCTAAAGACATTGATGTACATGATTCAGAAGATGTTGCTGAAAATGAAGGACAACATTAGATGACAGACATTAACAAGTCTTGCATTAAGAACTTGAGAAGATGATTGCTTAAGAAGTGATTGCTAAAGCTTTGGATGATGCAACAAGACAAGCTTTTGAAGAAGAAAAGAGGAATATTACATCTCAAAAGAAGGCAACTCAGGCTACCAGTTTTAACAAAATTAGTACTGGTAGGTCATCTGTTAGTACTGATACCATGCCATATGTTATAACAGTTGCTGCTAGTACTCCTAACAGGTGCAAAATCTGGTGAATCATCATTTCTATCTTGGGAGGAAAAATACCTATTGATGCATCTACTCTCGCCTAATGCAGGATTTACAGAATGCTCCAACTAGCCGAGTTTAGAAGATGATTCTGATGCATTTTCAAACGATGGCATATTCAATGGAGCCTATGATGATAAGACTGTGGGTGTAGTGGATGATTTCAATAATATGGATGCTACCATTAATGTCAGTCCTATTCCCACACTCAAAATTCATAAGGATTATCCAAAAGATCAAATTCTAGGAGATCCTAAGTCAGCTGTTCAAACAAGAGGAAAGATTCAAGAGGCTTCTTCAGCATAATAAGCATTGGTGAGCTACATCTCTAAACAGAATAGAACTAATAACAAAGATCACCAGAACTATTTGTTAGCATGCTTTCTCTCCTAAGAAGAACCTAAGAATATATCACAAACCTTACAAGATGAAAGTTGGGTTGAAGCAATGCAAGAAGAATTGCTGCAGTTCAAATTACAGATGGTTTGGATACTTGTTGATTTGCCATATGGGAAAAAGGCAATTGGCACAAAGTGGGTCTTCAAAAATAAAAGGGATGAGAGAAGTATTGTTGTGAAAAACAAAGCCAGGCTTGTAGCACAAGGGTTTAGACAGGAGGAAGGAATAGATTATGATGAGGTTTTTGCACCTGTTGCCAGGATAGAGGCAATCAGGTTATTTTAGCATTGTATTATACAATTATACATGGATTTACTGTCTAAACCAAATGGATGATAAAAGTGCATTCTCTATGGTACTATTAAGAGGAGGTGTATGCCATCACCTCCAGGATTTGTTGATCTTGCTCTCATGACCAAACAAAGTCTATACAGGGTGATCAAAGCTCCTTTATGGTCTTGCACAAGGTCTTAGTAGCTTGGTAATGAAAAGACACTTTCTTCTTTTTTGATGGAAAATGGTTTCAGGAGAGGTACCATAGACAAAACATTGTTTATCAAGAAGAATAAGAGTGATATTATGTTAGTCCAAGTGTATGTGGATGACATTATTTTTGGCTCTACATAGAAGTATATGTGTACAGAGTCTTGAATCTGTATGCAAAAAGATTCCTAAATGAGCTCCCATCGGGTTAACTCATCTTTCTTTTTAGGACTTCAAGTGAAGCAACAACCTGATGGAATCTTTATTAGTCAGGACAAGTATGTAGCTGACATCCTTAAGAAGTTTGATTTTTGGTCCATCAGAACAGCTACTACTCCTATTAAGTCTAATAAGCCACTCGTCAAGGATGAAGATGGTGAAAATGTAGATGTACATGTCTACAGATCTATGATTGGTTCCCTGATGTATTTGACTACATCAAGGCCAGACATCATGTTTGCTGTTTATGCATATGCTACATTTCAAGTCACTCCAAAAGCTTCACACTTAAATGCAGTAAAAAGGATTTTTCAGTACCTCAAACATCAACCCAAATTAGGTTTAGGGTATCCTAGGGATTCACCTTTTAAACTAAAAGCTTTCTTAGACAGTGAATATGAAAGAGCCAGCTTTGATAGAAAATCAACAACAGGTGGCTGTTAATTTCTTGGTAGAAGAGTGTGATCTCTTTGGCAAAGCAAAAGGCAGACTAATTTTGGTAAATTCAACTACTGGATCGCAGAATAGTTTGCAATACGCTGCCAACTGTTGTGGGCAAGTACTATAGATACAGAATCAGATGATGGATTATGGTTTTAATTTCATGAACACCAGAATCTATATTTATAATGAGAGCACTATAAGTGTTATCAAGAGTCCTGTTGCTCATTCTAGGACCAAGCATATTGAAATTCGATTTCATTTTATCAGAGATTGCTATGAGAAAAGACTGATAAAAGTTATCAAGATTCACACAAACTCTAATGTTGCAGACCTTCTCACCAAAGGATTTGATGTTACAAGATTTAACTTTTTGGTGGTTAGCATTAGGATGTTAAATTTGTAACTACAAATTAAGGGGAGGCAAGATATTTGTTATACAGTTTGTAGATGAATTCCAAGAATAGGAGATGGCTATGATGCTCATTTGGGGTTCACTATACTCTTTGGCATAAGGATTCAAGGTTAGATGTGGTACTAAGCTTAGTTCATATTAACTAGCAAAACTTTGTACGGGCTAGTACCAGGAAATAAACCGGTGCCAGGCCTACTTAGTACTAGCTCGAAATGTTAGAGTATCTACATATGATTATGGTGTTTGAATACGTCGCATAGCTAATGTAATGGCAGTTGGGTTTTATTTTTAAGGGCTCTTCACATGGTACTAAGTTAGTTCGGTGCTGCTAGTTTTGGTTAACCAAAAAGTTAGTAAACCAACTAACCAAGTCTTAAAGTTGGATACCGTTGGGCAAAGTTTGTACCAATTGAAAGCCGTTGGAGAAAATCCCGCAGGGGTCTAAAGTGTAATTGCACCCGTTTCTATGATCTTGGAGTTGTGCTCAACCTATATAAACCTATCTTAATTGCATACTTTCTTTACCTAATATCTCTTAATCGCTCTCCTTTAACAACCCTAATCTTTTCATCACCGAAAACCATCAATTCATCGACTATGGTAGCTCTTGAATCCTATCCTAAGCACAACATGGTCTCCTACTTAGACAAGACTGATGGGAATGCTGAATTTCATGAGATCATAGACTTCCTTACAGGCACATCATCACTATGCTCATCACTGTAAAGTCCTGTTGTCTCTACTACGTTGTTGAACAGTCATGGATGAACTGCTAAATCTCCAAAACAATCACAATGTAGGTAAATTACTGCCACAGTTGCTAAGGAACATGTCCCTCAATCTCCTAAGCATTAATTAGAATGATCTTCAATTTAATGATGCCTGCTAGATTGATGTGTTACCAAACCAGCTATATTTTGATATCACCACCATTCAATTGATGGGGTATGAGGGAGATTTGAATACACTTACTTTTAATAAAGGACTCTTCTCTCCTCAATGGAAATTTTTGTTTCATACCATCATCCACTGTTTAAGCTCAAAAAGCACATCTTGGGATCAAATACCTACTAATATTGCAACTGCTGTCATATGTTTGGCCACTAATCAAGTTTATAACTTTTCAAAACTAATTTTTGATGGTATGATGAGGCATTTGGATGCAAAGAAGAAGTTTGTCATGTACCCAAGGTTTATTCCAGTATTTTTGACTAACCAACTCAAGAATGTGTCTGTCCCCTTAGACCACTTCCCTATTAATGCTTTGACTACTAAGGTTTTCTCTTTTATGGTTAAAAAGGGTAAAAAAAATTATGGGAATGTGACCCCTTTATTTCCTTCTATGTTGGCTCAACCAACAGAGGATGAAGGTGCAGTTTTAGAAAGACCATCTGAAACCCAACCCACACCTTCTCCTACTCACCCAAGTGAAGACCAGTCTGAGCCATAGCCTGACCCATTCCTCAGACCTTCTTCTTCTAACCCAATTCCTGATTCCATTCCAGAAGGCTCTGGTGGGAATCATGGAGGTCAGTCATCCAGTGATAGATCCTTATCAGGGAATGAGGATGGCCTGACACTCCAAAGTGTGTATGATCTTTGTGTTTCCTTGTGTAAACAGGTTACAACTCAAGCTGCACAAATTAAAGATTTAAAGGCTCAGATCCACGCAGTCAAAAAGAATTAAGGCTAAACCTGTTATCTCACACCATAATGCTTGGATCAAGAGTGTCTCCATGAAGAAAAGATTGGCAAGGAAGAAGTCTTAGAAGACAAAGTTGATGCAGCAGGAGTCTGTATCCAAAGGGGGGAGGAAACCTGCCAAATCTAAACCAATAGTGCATAAAGATCCAACTTTTGATGATCATGATGATGCAATGGATTACATGGAGACTGAGGACGCTCATGATGAAGGGATAGTGAAGGACAATGAAGAAACAAGAGTAAGCCAAATGAAGGTACTGCTGAGCCAAATGAAGGTACTGCTAAGCCAAATGAAGGTACTGCTAAGCCAAAAGATGGAAATTCAGATGAAAGTGCTGCTCCTACAACTGTTTTCAGAGATGATGAAACTATTGCTCAATTTCTGGTTACTATGAGCCAAAATAAGACTAAGCAAAAAGGATTTGAGGTTAAAGAGATTAAAGATACTGATAGACCAAGAACTAAACTGAAGAGGTCAATCTAACTTTGAAGCCACTCCAAAGATATGATCCTAAAGACAAAGGCACAGAAAGTTCTTGAGAAAAAGCTGATCGATGCTGAAATCAGAGGTGTAAAGAAGCTGAAAGGAAGTTTGCTCAGCTTGCTAATATGGAAGAAATCGCCAAAAAGGCCCAAAAAGGTTCAGAGGCAAGGAAGCAGAAGAGGAAAAGAAGAAGTTAGTTGAGGAAGAAGCTACTAAAGCTGCATTCGCCAATGAGTATGACTTTATTCAAGCAAGACTTAATGCATACAAGATTCTTGCTGAGAAGCTTCAAGAAGAAGAGAGAGAAAAGTTTACCATTGAGCAAAGATCTAAGTTTCTTCATGATACCATTGCTACACAAAGAAGATTTCTTGCTCAACAAAGATCTGAGGCTATCAGAAATAAGCTTTTTATAAGAAATCAGCTGAGAAACCAAACGATGACATACTTGAAGTATGTAGGTGGATACAAACATGCTCAGCTGAACAAAAAAAAGTTTGAAGAAATACAAGTGATATATGAAAAGGTAAAAAGGGTAAATGAAAATTTCATTCCAATTGGTCTACTAAAGATGGAAAATTGATTGAAAAGATGAATAAGAAAGCAGCTGGTATGGATAAAGAAGAGGTTTCTAAAGAACCTAAAAGTACTAAGGTTAAAGCTAAAATTGAAGAACCTAAAGAGAATATCAGGAAAAGATCAGGAAGGAGACATAAGATGAAAGCTCCAAAGAGGTCTAAAAGGCAAAAGACTAATTCTGATCATGAAGAGGAGAATCAACTAAGAACCTTTCTAAAGATAGTTCCCGAAGAAGATGAAACGATTGATTATGAAGTTTTGGGCACTAGGTATCCTATCATCAACTGGGATGATTATGGTGGATCAAGACCTTTTATGATTATGGTCATTTTGGAAGAGAGTTGGTTTACTACAAAGTTTTTAGAGCTGATGGAAGTTTAAGGTGGATCAAGACCTTTTCTGAGATGATTAAATTGTTTGATAGGGATGATCGGTTGAGATACATAGTCCCCCCCCCAACACCCCCCCTAGTAATGAAAAGGTTTGAAACAACACCTCTAGAAGGAATTGATCTACTTCTTTGGGGTGATTTAAGGATTATGTTTGAGTCAAAGGAAGATGATGAACTTTGGAAGAATCAAGAAGAGTGGAAGCTTCAGAGCTAGATATTCTATGAAAACTGTGGAGTTCATGTCTTGAGACTAGAAGATGGTACAAGATCCCAATGCAGCAGCGAGAAGATATCCTCCTTACTAAAAAACACACTTGAGAGGATTATTGATCTAAGATTTGACAGTTTTATCTGATGAAGATACTAGTAAAGTTGATTTCTAAGGTTGAATTGACAACCAATTGATGAGTTTGGAGCCAAGATGGAAGTAAGAAAGATCTTTGAGTATTGGTTTCAAAACCACACAATAAATGGTTATCAGTTCACCATGTTTAACAAACATAAGAACTGGCTAGTCCATAAGCAAACAACTTATGGTAAAGACTTCTCAAATCCGTGTATGGTTGACAATATACCAAGAATTATATGGTTCTCAACTCACCTTGCTTCACAGTAAAGAGTTGGCTAGTCTAGGATCAAACAGTTCCTGGTAAAGACTAATCAAATCTGTTGATAGCTGATAGTTTGCTAAAAACTATATGGTTATCAGTTCACCATGTTATGGCAATGAAGCATTGACTAGTCCAAAATCAAACGATTTTTGGTAAAGACATGACAAATCCGTTAATGGTTGATAGTTTACCAAAAACTATAGGGTTATCAGTTCACCTTATTGTCCACAATAAAGAATTGGCTATCCCAGAGCAAACGGCTACTGGTAAAGGAATATCAAATCCGCACTATAATGGCTGGTAGTTTTGCCAAAAAACTATAAAGCCACCTTAGTTTAGTGTAAAGAGGGGTGGTGTGGGGTGGAATGGGGGGGGGACAGTGGTGTTCACTAGGGTTTATGGTGTTTTGTGTGGAGGAGGATAGTGTCTGAGATATTATCTAGAATACATGTTGCTTGATACAGCTGGATAGCTGAAATGTCAACAATTATCACAGATCAGATTTCATATTTGACAGACGTGATTTGATACATCGCTCCTGTCTACAAATGTTTACACTAAATAAACATGAAGTTAAACAAGTTCAACAATCATGTTAAGTGGATGAATGTTTGGAATTATGACATTCCGACTTAGTACCGTTAGTTAAATAGTTAGTACCGCAAGTTGTTAATTTGTAACTGACAGTACAAAATGTTTAGTACTTAGTACTGATTAGATAGTTAGTACCGTTAGTATAAAATAGTTAGTACCGTTTATGAGATATGCATGAGATGACTTAGGAAAGGATATGCATGATCTTTATACGCGTTTTGTAAAGCCTATTAGGGTTTCCTTAGTCTATAAAAGGAACCCTAGACATAGTTAGTAGATATAGTTCTACACAAATCAATAGAGATTCATTAGCAATCATGGTCTTTGTAATATGTAACCTAGGCAGATTCAAGTGATAATATAAAGTTCTTTTGTGATTCTTAATATTGTTCTTCTTAGCATTATTGATTAGTTTCTGCATAATCAATAGTGTTCAAATCAGTGTTTCATTATTGTTGTTTTAGAATTATCTAAAGAAACAAACCCTTTACAAGCTAAAGGTTAAGATCTATTCAGTAAACGATCCAACAAGTGGTATCAAAGCTTGTGTGGAAACTCTGAATAAGAAGAACTTAATTGTAAGATGGCAGAACAAGGACATTCCTCCACCCACTATCACAGCAATGAAAATCCTTATCATCAGGAAGGGAGAATATGATATTTAGAGCATGAGAATGCGACAATATATCTGTCACACAGACCATAACCTATGGGATGTTATTGTCAATAGAGATCTAGAAGAAGAGCCTGCACCAACTATGAGAACAAACCAGTCCTCCTGCTCCTAAGACTGCTAAACAACTGACTGCCAAAAGGAATCAAGAAAGAGTTAAGAGCATCTTGCTGTTAGCAATACCTGATGAAATATCCTCCTTTACGTTTTCATAATGTTCCAGATGCTAAATCTCTCTGGGCTGCAATCAAATCAAGGTTTGGAGGAAATGATAAATCTAAAAAGATGCAGATGAATGTTTTAAAACATCAGTTTGAAAACTTTACCACTGCACCAAATGAAAGTCTAGATAAGGCTTATGATAGGTTCCAAAAACTCATAAGTCAATTGGAGGTTCATGCTGCTCTAGTGTCAAAGGAAGATATCAACCAAAAGTTCCTAAGAAGTCTTCCTCCTTCATGGAGCCAAATTGCTTTAATCATGAGAAATAAGCCAGACATAGACCAGACTGATATTGATGATCTCTACAACAACCTTAGGGTCTATGAAGATGAGATGAAAAGGTCTTCAAGTTCCATATCTAATTCTTAGAACTTGGCTTTTTTCTTTCTTATGAGAATACAAGCAACACTAATGAAGTTAGTACTGCCAGTGGAAATTTTAGAGTTAATACTACTGGAGGAACTAGTTCATCAAGTCAGGTTTTATCTACTCTAGGTGCTGATGAAGTAGTGTGCTCTTTCTTTGCACAACAGACAACCAGTCCTCCACTTAATGAGGATTTGCAGCAGATTGACCAAGATGACTTGGAAGAATTGGATATTAGGTGGCAAGTAGCCATGTTGACTGTTAGGGTGCATAGATTCATTAAGAAGACAGGAAGGAACTTGGATTTCAAAGGAAACAACCTGTTACCTTTGATAAGTTACAAGTTGAGTGCACTTGCGAGGGGTACATATTCATTACTGCACAAGTGTTCTTGGAGGGGACACATGCGATGGGTACATATGGTTTTCATTACTGCCTGGGTGTTCTTGGAAGAGACACCTACGATGGGTACATAGTGCATCGGTTTTATGAACTTAGAGTAATCGTAATCACTCATTGGGCAATACATGCTTGAAACATTTCGTGATGCTTTTAATTATCATGCATACTTTGAATAATTACGTTCCAACTTTCATACGTACAATTTTTGGCAATTATTATAAGGATTGAAATGGTCATGCATACTTTATAAATCTTTTGATTTCAACGTTTATACTTATAAAAATCTATGAACTCACCAAATTTATGTTGACACTTTTAAGCATGTTTTTCTCAGGTAAATTAGATGCTTGGCTTACTTGATGTGCATTGGAGTCTAAATTGACAAGATTTCATTAATGGATTTCTACTTACATACAAATGATCAGATCGTGTTGTATTGATTTCAAGCTTTTCATTGTGATGCAATTATGGGATAAATGTTATAGCAATTTCAAGAAAATCAACGAGATTTCTTTTTAGACGACACATTTAGTGGTTATTCTCTTGTATCTTGTGTTGTTGTATTATGAAGTAACACTCCCAGACATATTTCCTCTGTGACACATTTTTAGGGGTGTTACAGGAAACGTACTCTTAATTACTTCAAAGTGTTTGAAAACAAGTGCTTCATCTTAAACACCAAAGACTACCTAACCAAGTTTGACTAAAAGTCATTTCCCAAAATAGCAAAGCCTACATCATCCTAAACAAACACACCTTGAAAATCAAAAAATCACTCAACGTGACATTCGTTGAAACTCCTCCACCATCTAAAACATCACCCTTGGTGGATGATGACTTAGATGAAAAAGAAGCAATTAAGGTTATCGAAAAGAAAAACTTAGAAAATGACATTGAGGATGAAACTTTAGAAGTTGACAAAATTGTCAATATTAAGGAATCTAAGAATCATCCTATATACAACATCATAGGAAACCTTAACCAAAGAACTCTGATGTCTCAAGCCAAAAACTAAAGTAACAACCCGTCACAATTTTGTTTACATGTGATTATGTATGAATCTAAGTATTTCAGTCTTGTATGTGCGGGACTTGTAATAGGAGGATTGAAAGGATAATTGTATGTTACTCGTTCTTAATGTAACCTTTATCTTATTACTTTAACCGAGTACTCATTCACTATCTTGAACTATATGTCGATCTCGCCTGATTGTTTTATTCCCCGTCTCCGAAGGCGAGTTTTAAACACTCGTCCCATACTCATTAGAACACATGCATCGTTATGTCATCCACCACCTTGAAGATTTTGTGAGTATGCGTATTGTATCAGAAATTATTAAGTAGGCTGATTTATAATCTCTTTATTTGAAAGGATTGGGACGCCTCTTCGTTTAAATAAATAAATTGTAAATCACCGAACCATAAGTTTATCAATTCATTATTTACATAAATTAGGACGCTTCTTTATGCAAATAATAAATTATAAATGAGTGGGCTTAATGGTATCCAATATGATACGAGTATGAACTCGAACCCGATAATCACCAGAATCCGTTAAAAAGGTCTAGAAACACAATCGTGTCTTACCACTCAGCAGAATCTTAAGGCCTCACTTGAACTACATTATCTCATTCTTAAGTTATTACTTTTGCCGTTACAAATCTTTACGATCATGAACTGTTTGTGGAGCTAACCGACTTGTGCACACTTAAACTAACGGAGTTGATTCATCCTCGAACTAACGACTACCGCATAAACTCTCCCGCGAGCTCCTCCTATTTGTTGAACTTTATTCTGGGGATATTGTTTTCGAATGTCCTCACTCTCTGCATCCCATCACCATTTGTTATAGATATTGTCGTTATGGTTGCTGTTGTTGGGTCCTGTAGCGGTCCCAGCTTGTACAACTTTACCCAATAGGTAATGCAACCCCCCTTAAACCAGATAAACACCTATCGACAAAAGAGATAGTCGAACTATTCATTTCGGGCCACTAGTATGAAGACTTAGGTCGCGAACATCCTGGTACTGCATAGGTAGGTTGAATACTTACATCCATTAGCCTCGTCCGTTATTAATCATCGAACATTACATATATCAGAAACGAGACTCCGTCCTTGAACATTTAAAACTTTATACAAACATACTCACGCGGCTACACTTTCTCCTTCGATGCTTTCATTATTAAGAGACTTTCTTCGTAACGCGTTTATATCAGTCATAAGACCTGTGATGATATTTTTTTGAGATACCTATTTTGATGGATTAAATATCCTGGTCGAACCTAGCCCATTTTTTTTTTGTAGATGGAGAAGTGTCGAAACATTTAATTTTGCTGACTAAAGCTATCAACGCCATGTTTAAAAACTGGTTATTAAATCTTAAATCTTTTCTTGGTCACACAGTAGGTTAACAAGAATTGAATCCCGGGACGGGATTCCTTTAAGGGGTAGGTACTGTAACAACTGGCAATTTTTGAAATTTTAAATAGCTATTTTACCCTTTGTCTTTTCTGGTCCGACTTGACTTTTTGACTTTTGATCTTTTATTGTCACATAAAAACGATTACCGCGTAACCGGTAATTTTTCGGAACATATTTAAATAATAAATCATATATATTATACATATCTCTCATGTGCAAATTATTATTAACTTATTTGACTTAAAAACGAAAAGATAAATGTTATTCTTAAGTTTGACTTATCAAAAACGACCCGCTAAATCATGATTTCACAGACTCGGACTCTAAAGCAATTTGATGTAAAACGACATTCCGGACAACTTTTTGGTTTTACCCGACACCCGAAACCAAACAGAAAGTGACCAAAATTCCCTCGCAAAATTTTGAACAGCGCACACAACGCGTACCGACACAAAAATAATTAAACTATATTTAATTATCACTTTTTATTAAATAGAAATATTTTATAAATTATTTATCATTTTATTCAGAAACGTTTGTTAAAAACGCAAATATTCAAGTTAAAATTCATTTTACGGACAAAGTTTATCAGTGATACGCAAATAAATAATAAACATTTTAAATAAATGTTATAAAACATTTATGCAATAATAGTCTAGTGAATACTCATTTTCATGAAAATCATTGGACCAATGGCCGTAAGTTTCGTTTCTTGAACATCGTTAAACTAACCAAACGAGTCCCGAACCATTATTTAACAAAAATTACATTTTTGGTCCCTCTGGTAATATTTACAGCATACACCCTAGACTCTTATACACTTGCCACATTTCTTTAAAACATTTGGGTATATATACCCAACCCTAATTAGGGTTTCACCATTTATAACATAGCCACACACACACTCTCTCTTTAATTTTTCATTTTTCGGCGCCCCATCTTATCCGGCCAGATTTCGGCCGTCGCCGCCGCTGCCATCATCACCACCTCCTAACTGCCGCCATCACCTCAGATCCACCGACACCATCGACACCATCCTCTACATACACCGACACCACCCCCACCACAAATCTACCACCACCGCCGCCATCTCCACAACAACACCAGCCCACCATCTCCAAACCATCATCCTCATCACAGCTACGTCACCACCACTGCTACCGCCACAATGACCACCCCGTCACCAACGCCACCACGCCACCAACCATAACAACTGAAACCACCACTACAACCATGCCACCCTCACCATCAACACCATCCCCACCTTGTCACCTCTACACCACCACCTCCAGCCGCCACCCACAAGGGTGCGTGTGGTTTCTTAGTCGCACCAAAAAGGGTGCGTGTGGTTTCTAAAACGACACCAAAGGGTGCGTTGGGTTTTTGGCCGCACCACATAGGGTGCGTTTGGTTTTTAGATCTGCACCAAGGGTGCGTTTGGTTTCGAAGAAGACCCACGAGGGTGCGTTTGGTCTTTCTCATCCACTAGGGTGCGTTGGGTTTTGAAAACAACCCATCAGGGGTGTTTGTTTCGCTGTGTAACAGCCGCTAGGGCTGTTTGGTTTGGCAGTTAACACCCAAGGGGTGTGTTTGGTATGGCAGTTAACACCAACAGGGGTGTTTGGTTTGCTGGATAACACCAAACAGGAGTGTTTGGCTGCGTGACAGCCATAAGGGTGTGTTTGGGTGAGCAGATTAACTGTAAGGGTGTGTTTGGTTTAACAGAAACACCCAAAGGGTGCGTTTTGTTGTGCAGGAAAGCACTAAGGGTGCGTTTGGGTTAATATAAATCGGCTAATATAAATATGTTAAGTTTTGGTAAAATATAAAATCGGATTAAGTGGTGGTTAAAATGGTTAAATAAATGTGCTACTTATTATTTTGTTTCCTATTCGATCTCGTTTATAAATATATATATATAAATATATCTATATATATATATATATATATAATATATAAATATAAATAATATATATATATATATATATATATATAATATATATATATATATATATTTGAAAAACACGTGAGTATTGCAACATTGATTGATTAAAGTGGAAAACATTGAATTTTGTGAAAATGGAAAACGTTGTATAAACGAATAAGTCATGCCAAAATTTCTATAAATTATATACTTAGTATTTTTCGCTACAAGTTCTATAATCTTTGAAAACCGATAAAAAGGATTAAGTTATAGTTTAAAGATATTTTATATATAATTATACAATAACCCGACAATAAACAAAAACTATACTTTTACAAACAAGACAACTATTTTAGCAACAACCCGTTAAGGAAACGAAATATTAACTTATAAAATATATTATTTTATAAATTCCCGGCTAGAAAATAAGGTCATAACTTTTATAAAAACTTTAGAAAACACCGTTTACCTAATACGTAACTTTAAAACGTACGTTTTCTTTTATACAAGAACTTTTATTCAATTATTTAAGTGGTGATTTCTGAAAACGTGTCGAATCATTTTATTTAATTATTTTCTCACGTTTCTTATAAAATACTTGCAAGGTATTATATACTTCAAAATAATCTTTTTATTGTTTGTCTTTATTATATAATTCACCATATGAATTATATAATTGTTTATTTTTCATATGTAATATATACGGAATATATTACATACTTTGCGTTTGCTTTTCGATTTATTTAACCAACCACCAAACTATTACAACTAGAAATCTAAATCTTTTATCAACGTGTCACGTTGACGTAATCATTCATCATCCTAAGTTAGTGGGTTTTGGCCGATAAGATTAACTGCAACTTCTTGGTCGAGCCGTTTCGGTTTCCGTTTGTGATGTGCTTAATATGTGCACTCCTGCCAATATCATCTTCATCTCGAGGTAGTTTTAGCCCACTTTCACTTGTTTTACAATTACTTTATAAATCTCGGGGGAGAATACATGCTCATTACAACTGTTTACAACTCATACTTATACTCATTTACAAACTCGGTTATCGTATGATTTAAATCACACACTTTCTTAACTATGGATTTAAGTATTTAAAGCTGTTTATGAATACAATGGTTATTTCTTCATTGGACACAAGTGTTTTTGGTTATCATCTCCTGTTTACGTGTTGCCTAAGTAGCGATTAGACCACTCTCTTGCCCGAAACTATCATGAACTGTTAATTACGGATTGTAAGCGTGAATGTTATAAATAGATCTATTGGGACTAATTATCCCCTATCTGGGTGAGTAGCGCTCACTACCCACGAGGCTCCCGATAAACGGATATATACCATCAACTCTTCAGTGGGTCCTGGTCAAACACTGGGGGCAGTATACACTTGTTCATATTTATATGCTACACAAATTAGCTTCAATGTCATGAGCTTAGCGCAACAGTAGATACATTTTATGTGATACTGTATATGTTATAGTAGTCACATACATTTTGGAAATCTTGTGGTCCACACTACTTTGTTGAACATTACTGATTACTAAACACTTTTTATTATACTGTGGTGAAGCAGTAGACACTATACTCTTTCGGTTCTACATTTACACTTACATTTACGACTATTATAAGGATTGAAATGGTCATGCATACTTTATAAATCTTTTGACCCTTTTACATGTACAAAAATCTATGAACTCACCAACTTTATGTTGACACTTTTAAGCATGTTTTTCTCAGGTGAATTAGATGCTTGGCTTACTTGATGTGCATTAGATTCTAAATTGACAAGATTTCATTTATAGATTTCTACTTACATACAAATGATCAAATATCGTTGTATTACTTTCAAACTTTTCATTGTGATGCAATTATGGGACAAATGTTATAATAATTTCAAGAAAATCAACGAGATTACTTTTCAAACGACACACTTAGAGGTCGTTCTCTTGTATCTTGTGATGTTGTATTATGAAGTAACGCCCCCGGACATTATTCCGTTGCGACCCAATTTTGGGGGTGTTACAACGTGGCCCTGAATTCACGTGGGAACGTGAAGATCAGATGAAATTAAAGTACCCGCATTTGTTTAGTAATGTTAGTAGTTGAATTTCAGGGATGAAATTCTTTTAAGGGGGGTAGAATGTAACCTTTGCCCTTTTGTTATCTGAATATTTCATTAATAGTCCTTTGACTATTTGACTTTTGTCAGTTTATTCAGATTTTGTACCGTGTTGACGGTGGTGATTTTATGAGATATGTGATGATTTGTGGTGTATTGTGATTAATAATCCCTTTTGGAAGGTATTATTGTGTTATTTGTATTCCGGGTGGTTCGACCCGTGAATGTTTTAAACTGCCAAAAACAGTCAGGCAACGTCCGTTAATGTCCAAATGAGTTTTGAAAGGGTTTAAAGTGTAAAATATGTCGTGTAAATACTCTAGGTTAATAGAAAAGTATTTTTAAGGTGAATAAAAATGCTAATTAACTTTAGGGTAAATTTTACAGTTGAGTTTTACGAGTATTTAAGTGATCCCGACACGAAAAGAAAGGCCCGAGACCACTTTGGATCCATGGCCGGTCAAGAAGTCAAAGAGGGGAACAAAATGGCTTAATTTTAGCTAACTTGTCTAGGAGTGGTACATTTATATGCTTTCCACTAGAAACATTTGATCATTATCCATTTCATTTCAAAAAAAATAAAAACACACACATAGGTGTGTGTGTGTGTTTCGTCCGCCACCCAACCACCATAATCCACCATAAAAAATTCTAACATTGATCAAGAACGAGAAATCCGGGTTGATACGAGTGTTTGGGTATTCATTTAAACAACGTTTGGGTTGTCCGGTTCATGTCAAAATATACATTTTTTGAAGATTTTCTTGTAAGTTTTCAAATTTAAATTTCGTTTGTCCTTTTGGGTTTATTTTGATGCATAGATGTTAGTTGTACAAGTTGATCGTTGTGAAAATCAATTTTTGGAAACGAAACGAAAGAAAAAGGGGTGTTTGGTTCGTGTATGGTAAAAAGAAAAAAAAAAGGGTTTTTGTAGTTTTGATATTGTGGTCGTGATGGTTGAATAATATATGATGCTAGAATGCTTATTTTTGAATAGTAGCTTGTATGGCTTATTCGGGCTTATTTTAAGCTATTTCACTAAAAAGGCTTATTTTAGCTTGTATGCCACATGTAGATTTCCAAAATTACTAGGAAAGTGATTTTGATTCTTTTGTGTATGGCGTATATGAGGACTAATTTGTTGAGGCTTATGGTAGTAACCAAATGCGATTCGTAACTTATTATCTTATTTTCAAGCTTAATATGCGTATTTTTGAGCTATTGGACTCACGGCCCAATAAGTCTATTTAAGTCGCGGCTTAATGGGAGGGCTTATTGTGGTCCGGATTATTTTCTACTTATAAGTATATGCTTATATATGTAAATGGACCTTGGTTTTGGACTTGGATCGTATTTTGGACTTATAAATATCTTAATGGACCCTTGTTGGGCCTTAAAGCCCAATAAGCGATATTTAGTCGTTATGAGAGTTTTGACGGACTTTTGAAAGTGAAAATGTTTTTACGAAGTGATATCGAACGGTATTTTATGAAAAACGTTTTGGTAAACATTAAAAATTGAGATTTTGGAGTTTTGTCGAAAAGTGTCGAATTTATGAAAAGTGTTGAAAATAAGGTTTGAAACCTTAGAAAACGTTGTATGAGCGTACGGGTCATGCCGAAATTTCATAAAAAGTTTATACTTAGAAATTTTCCTAAAAACATGATTTTGATTTAAAATAATAAAATATTATTTAATTATTTTATTTATTTAATAAATTCACTAAAAGACGAAAAATGTAATTTTTCTCGAAACTTCTCTAATGTGTTTATTATGAGTAAACGTTTCATTTTCAACCGTATTATGATTATTTTGAAGTGACTAAGGTTACCGAATGGACTTGTCGAGATATATTTATAATTATTAATTATAAATATTTATTTATATTACTTATCTATTTTCTCTAAATAGTATAAGTATGTATTATCGAGTAATGGGATTGATATGATTGTTGGGATATGTCGTCAACCATCACACCACTAAATTGTTTTGGGTAATTGTACAACGCGTCTAAACTCTATGCATCAAACGTGAAGATTGTTTTAGAATTGGATGATTAAATTGGGACATTAACTAGACTAGGTCGTGTGCGGGCGTCGTTGCATTTGCTTGTGTGATTGAGATTTGGTTGCTAAAGACTTGCTTGAGGTGAGTTCTCGTAGCCCCACTTTTTACTGTTTTTCCGTTGGGGGAAAATGATACTCAAATGTGTTTTGAAATGTTTTGAATTGATCTGTGCGAAATGTGGTTTTGTTTTTGGGACAAGATATGTGCTTATGACTGCTATGTGAATATTATGTGTTGTATGATTGTTTGGAGCGGATGGGTACGCCTACCCAGTATTTGTGTGATTATTGGAGCGAATATGTACGCCTACCCTAGTTTGTGTGTGGTCCTGCCCTAATTTTAGTGCTCCAGCTGGTAGGCCCTTTAGGTGCATAAGTGACATATGGTTATTGATTAGCGATGATGCTAAGGTTGTTTGCATATATTCACTGTCATATAGCACTATTGTCCACTATTGAAATATTGGCATAGCTTTTGGGTTTAAGGTCAAACCTACAAGCTCACCAACATTATTGTTGACGTTTTCGAGTATCATTTTCAGGTGAAGTGAAAGAAGAATAGTTTGGTAATTGTGTTAGCAGACTTAGAAGTATCCTAAGGGAAATTTCATGTGAAGTCTTGCTTGCTTGTTGTTTGATTCTAGTATTTGGATGTTTTGGTTTAAGTTTGGATTATGGACGTTTGTGAGGGCATTTGAATAATTGTAAGAGATTGTGGGTTTTAGTTGCGATTTGGGACATCACTAGAGGTTGTTCGAGGTTGATGGTCTTCATAGCACTTGAAGTTTATTCATTGTAGTTTTCTCTATTTTGTATATTGTGTTATGATTGATCATTATGTTGCATTCCCGAGTTTCTGCCATTATCAGGGTGTAACAGATTGGTAATCAGAGCCAGGGTTATAGAGAACTAGGTGGATTAGCCTAGACTATAACCTAAGATCCGTCATTTAGTTGCGTATAGGATCTATGTGTGCGGTGTTCCGCTTTTGTTGCTTTTGTGTGTTCGCGGTTTGGTGCTTTAGTTATGTCAGCCATTGAAATGTGTGAGCTTAATATTGAATATGATGGGGAAAGTGATAGGTCTTGTTTATCTTGAATCATACATAATCAACCATGGAAGCTTGTAGAGAATAGTAGAGGAGGGAAAGTATTCCAAAATTCAAATGTTATAAAATGGAGGGAAAGGGAAAATGTTTATTACAAGGCATCACCCTCTAATGATGATTAGAGGGGTATTTATAGGAGAAGGAAGGAGCCTTCCCTTCCTTTATTTTTCACTTCTAGTCCCTAATCTTTGGTAATAATGTTATTTCTTTCTTTTACTACACTAATGGTGATAACAATATAATAAAAGATTGTATTTATTTAATCAGTATTTACTCCTACGAATGCTTCTCTATGATTGTTGCTTTGTCAAACTTGTGATGATCTATGTAATTATTTCCTAAGTCATGAACGAATTACGCGAACCCGCCGTCTATTTAATACTCCGTTAGGGCAACGCGCAAGTAAGGTAGTATGAAGACTATTACAAGGCCCCTAAGAGTATATTAAATGCATGTGAAATATATTAAGAGTGGATCAACCATATTAGGGGGCAAGGTTGTATGAAGACTATTACCCGTTGGTATCCTTTCTACGCAATCATGTTTCCCTAGACATATCAACAGCGATACAGACAAAAGCTAGTTTTCTAAAGCCTAACATGCATATCCATCACAAGAAGCAACATCACTAAGATCTACATTCTAGGTTTCATATAATCATAAATGAACACAATAAGGAGTTTATCCAAGCATGTTAAAAATAAAGTAAGAACAATAATGAATAAAAAAACATGACATATTGAATGATTAAGATAATCTTACTTGATTAAAACATGAATTGAAGGAGTTACAATAGGGTTTTGAAGCCCTAAAATCATCCTAATAAGCTGCCAAACGAACTAGGGTTCGTCCCCCTTTTTTATTACTCTAGCATTACGACACCTAAAACATTAAAAAACTGATTTGTATAGTATAGATAAGACGCTATTACAGCATCGAGGTTTAATCATCGAGACGCCGTCGTGAAAGAGATATTTTAGATCTTTGGTCTGGGTCGTACGCGCTGACGCCGTTATGAAGGTTTGAGGCCCAGTCACGAAAGTGGGTTGTGACGACGTCGTGTAGAACTAGACGCGACTCCAACACGCTGAGAACAAGAAGCTTGAGAGATGTTGGTGTAGGTCCGTAGTCTTGTCCGTTTCTTCTCCAAATGAGCCCAAGTCATGTGTATTTCCTCCAAGTGCTAAATACCTGAAAATGAATGATTAAGTACCTATTTTGGGCATAAATGCACGATTTAGGGTTAAAATCGCCTCGAAAAGGTATAAAATGACAACGCATCAAATACCCATCCACTTGGATTATGCTTGTCCTCAACAATTGGGCTTTTCTACCTAGACAATAGTAAATGAGGGTCATTTAACCTACTCTTTAAAAGTATTTTATAACACCACCTTCTCGACCTCATAATTACAAGCCACTTAATAGATACTTCACTCACATAATGTTTGGGTGTCTCTCTTTTCTCTCGTGTCTAATAAATTATAACATAAGGGGAAACAGAAATCAACACTCATTACCTTCATAGCATATCAATTACATAGGCTTGTAAAGGATCAAACATACCACCTCTATACTTCATCATTATTCATTACTATCAAGAGTCTTTTAAAGGGTTGTGGGGTGTAGGTGTAAGCTAACATATAATGGAAACGGAAACAAATAGGATACATTTGGGTGGCTTTGGGTAAATTTAGAGTAGAAGGGTTAGCTAATTATTTACATGAATACATGCTAGTTTGGTTGCTAAGCCAAGACTCGACGAAGATCATACAAACTCTACACAACTCTAACATCATCTCTTCTTTTCTTTCTATTTTTTAGTAACAGAATACATCACAGCAATAGGATTAAAACACGTACCCCTACACTGAGCTTTTACATACTCGATTATTACAAACTAACAAATGACCCCGATTTGAGGGGCTCAAAATAACATGGAGATCATTCTAACAAATATAATGGGATTGATTAACTTTTCATCCCCAGTATTATCCGTGAAAAAAAACTTACATGAATCCCAATCGTCCCAAAACAGTATTTACAAGGACAAGGACTTAGCAACCGTGTACTTAAATAATTAACTTGGGTTAAAACAATAATGTATTAAAGGTGAGTACATACAAGGTATGCTAAGGCGATTTAGGTGTAACGATTAGTTTAAAGGTGACAATGCTCTTCATTGAATAGTCAGCTAAAAAACCAGATTTATTATGAGAACCGTAAAAAGATATGCCTCGAGGGTTTGTACTAAAAAAAAAAAAAAAAAAAAAAAAAAAAAAAAGGTATCCTAGCACTAAAGGTGAGTGCATGGCAAGGGTGTGGGATAGTTATATGATCGGTGTGACCATTATAACAATACAAGTTTAAAACATGGGTCAATCCTAATGCCTCTTATCAAGTAAATCCTAATACTCACTATGCGATCTAGAATTTTAATATAACTACCGATACACTCTATAGTTTAATACCCTATTTCAATGCACAAAAAAAAAGGGCGACATGACCACACGTACACATCATAACGACAGAATAGACACTTATGACTTGCTCAACTTCCTTAACATAAGAAGCTAAAGGTTTAAACTATCATTGGTTCAATAATAGATACCCAGAAATTCTATTAAATCAAAGGCGAACTCACATTAATTTCGGGTGGAATTTTGATGGTTTTGTGCTAGTCATAAATACATTCCTATCTATGAGTACGCTTATTAATACTCGGTTTTCATCCGTATGTGACCATTAAAAAATTCTAAATTTTGGTCAATTGAAGGAATAGTTTCTAAGGCTTATTTCCCCCCTATACTTAAGTTGAACATTATCCCCAATGTTCTATAAAAGTACCCGTAAGAACGAATTAAAAAGAAAAGAAAACAAGTAAAAGAAACTAGTACTACCCTGGTTTGCTCAATAATGGTGAAGAAACATGCGATAGACTGGTTTAAATCGTGCCTCATCAAGAATCACTAATGAAACTTCCCAAGAACTTCAAGCTTCTTCTCATTAAATATAACCTGTACTCAAAGACAAGAGACAAACTACACCAAACATAAAATGTGCGAAAATAATAATAATAAATGTGAAATTAAATTAGGTTGACTCTATAAAGCAGTAAAGATAGGATGAGAGAATCATTAAATTTATGCTATTTGGCAGAGTTTTATAAAAGAATGATAACTTCTAAGTTGGTAAAGAGTTTATTTTCAAAAATACTTAAAATCTTTGAGTTTTCCTGTATTTGGGCGTTTGACGCCGTCAGGGATATCCTGACTCCGTCACAGGTGTCGTGGTGATGGCATCGCGTGTAAATCGTAACGACATCTCCACGCTTTGTGAAAACTCAACTTTCGTTTTTGATGAAAAATTTCCTGCACTCATTCTTATATGTTATTTTCTATATAAAATGCTACATGAAAACATGAGAATTAACAATTAATGCTCACATTTGCTATCACTTAGTATGTGTCTCATAGAAGATGAGGATTTTGTCAAGAGGTTGCGGTCTACTTATATTTCACAGATTTATTTATAAGTTCGACGTCACGTGGATAGTGCAAGACATAAGACACAAGTTTGGGAGATTCTACTTCTTCATCAAATTCGTTATATTCGATTTTCTTCATCAGTGATCACTACATAGAGCCTACAGAGTTCGAGATTCAAGAGATGGTAAACATATGGGTTTCAGGGGAAGCTTATTGATTAAATGTTTAACCATCTACATGCACCATTTGAGGGGAAGTGTTTACAAGTTGCTTATCTACTGAAGACCCCTATTGGATGATTACAAAAAGGGGAAGAAGATTATAGAGATATGATTTGCAGCTTATCATATATGGTGGCATGATACAAAGGATATCTGATTAAGGGGAAGCTTGGAAGTTTTGTTTCATTCAGGGAGATGATTACATCTCAACTTCAGGGGAAGCTTTGGCTTTATGATGAAGTTCGTACACGACTTTGTTTGTTTTGTCATCATCAAATAGGGGAAGATTGTTGGGATTCTAAATTTGATGAGACAAAATAAATAAAAGAATGAAACAAAAGGATCAGAATCGTCATTAAAGAATTCTTCAAGCTGGTGGAGAATTATGAAGATTTGGTCAAAGATGTTAAAGATAATGATTAGGAAACATATTAATGTGATTTAATGTGATTTAAATAGTTTCCTTATCTATTGATTAGCTTCCTTTGTAAGCCTTAATATCCCTCTATATAAAGGGTATTAGGTGTGTAGGTTTAAGATATCCAGAAAAGTGTGTGTACACAAAGTGTTAAAGATGTAGACGTCTAGTAGAGTTGGTGTAGCCCCAAGGATCTTTGATCCCTGTTAGATTGTAACCGTTCTAGAGTTGATCGTCTAGAATTGGGGCTTGATGGAAACGTATAAATGGTAAACCTTGTTGAATATCTTTGTTCTTATTCCGCTTTGTTTTTATAACTTATGAACATTGATATTATCCTAGATAAAGGTCTAAACAACCTGAGCTTAAACGATCTTTAGATTCAACATGTGGTATCAGAGCCTCGTGGCTCTCGATCTAGGATCTACAAGGTTTTTGAAGAAACCCTAAAACCCTAATTTTCAAGAAATCGAGGTGGTTAAAAGTTTCAATGGGGTTTTGAAGTTATGTTGATATAACGATGCTTATAATCGTCCTCTCTACCTATTTTTGGTATGCAATACGATTGGTAAGCATTGTTATTATTTTTAATGGGTTTCTTGATCATGATTCTTGGTGATTTATCCTTAATTTATGAAACCCTGATCTCGTCTAGGGTTTTACTATTCTTTCTCCTTGAATCTGGTGGTTCGAATTGAACAAGATGCTTCGTTTAAGGGGAAGTAAACGGATTAATTTTGGTTTAAAGGTTTAAAAGGCTCGTTTTTGGATTTCTTGGATTAATTGATTACGAAGAGGGTTATTTATTGCTTATTTGAAAATGAAGTGGGATTCTTGGATGCATGTTCTTATCATATCTTTTAGCCTTAGAGATAAGTTGTTCGTGCTTTCATGGTTTTATTGATAAAGACTTGATTAATCTAGTTTTACCTGATGTAAGGAGGTACGTTGTAGTACTCACATGTATTTACTATCACTTAAAGGAGTTACGTTGTTGTGCTCAGTGTCTCATTGAAGATGAGGATTTTATCAAGAGATCGAGGTCTACTCTCGGAGAAGAAGTGTGAGTTTCTTTATCATATTTTAGTGCAAGACATAAGACACAAGTTTGGGTTATTCTACTTCTACATCAAATTCGTTATATTCGATTTTCTTCATCAGTGATCACTACATAGAGCCTACAGAGTTCGAGATTCAAGAGATGGTAAACATATGGGTTTCAGGGGAAGCTTATTGATTAAATGTTTAACCATCTACATGCACCATTTGAGGGGAAGTGTTTACAAGTTGCTTATCTACTGAAGACCCCTATTGGATGATTACAAAAAGGGGAAGAAGATTATAGAGATATGATTTGCAGCTTATCATATATGGTGGCATGATACAAAGGATATCTGATTAAGGGGAAGCTTGGAAGTTTTGTTTCATTCAGGGAGATGATTACATCTCAACTTCAGGGGAAGCTTTGGCTTTATGATGAAGTTCGTACACGACTTTGTTTGTTTTGTCATCATCAAATAGGGGAAGATTGTTGGGATTCTAAATTTGATGAGACAAAATAAATAAAAGAATGAAACAAAAGGATCAGAATCGTCATTAAAGAATTCTTCAAGCTGGTGGAGAATTATGAAGATTTGGTCAAAGATGTTAAAGATAATGATTAGGAAACATATTAATGTGATTTAATGTGATTTAAATAGTTTCCTTATCTATTGATTAGCTTCCTTTGTAAGCCTTAATATCCCTCTATATAAAGGGTATTAGGTGTGTAGGTTTAAGATATCCAGAAAAGTGTGTGTACACAAAGTGTTAAAGATGTAGACGTCTAGTAGAGTTGGTGTAGCCCCAAGGATCTTTGATCCCTGTTAGATTGTAACCGTTCTAGAGTTGATCGTCTAGAATTGGGGCTTGATGGAAACGTATAAATGGTAAACCTTGTTGAATATCTTTGTTCTTATTCCGCTTTGTTTTTATAACTTATGAACATTGATATTATCCTAGATAAAGGTCTAAACAACCTGAGCTTAAACGATCTTTAGATTCAACATGTGGTATCAGAGCCATGAGGCTCTTGATCTAGGATCTACAAGGTTTTTTTTACTTCAATATATAAACTGTTAAGAAAAACACGAAAAAAAAATCCTCTCCTCAAAAGTACCTCAGCTTAAATTGGATGATAAGCCTAAAAGGGATGGGCTTATGGACACTACTAGCTTATCTTTGATAAGCTAGAGCTTGTAGAATAGCTCTAGGAGCACTTGTTTGCCCTGTTTAAGCAAGGGCTTTTGTAAGTCTTCATTTTTTCCATTTTTAGCTTATTTGCTGTAGAACTGCTTATTAGTGCTTATTTATTGCTTATATTTGCTTATTTATGCTTTGTTATGATGTTTAGTGCTTATCTTGCTTAGTTTTTAGTTTAAAAGTGATTTGTGCAAATTTCTTAGTTAGTACTGTTAGTATATGTAGTTAGTACTGTTTGATTAAACTAGCTTATTGGAGTGCTTATTTGCTGTTTAAACTTGCTTATTATTGTTTTTATAGCTTATTTGATATCTGGTCTAAGGAGTTTATTCATAAAAATATCAAGTTATTAAGCAAAATAGTTGAAAACAGTTTTAAAAGGGGTGTTTGGCATAAGCCTCAAAATGGGTCAAAATGGTTTCAAAATAGTTTGGGTTACTTAGCCAACTTTGGTGAGCTTATTTGCAATCTTAATAAGCTGTTTTTATAGGTTTCTTAGTTTAAAAGTTTGATTTTAAGCCTTTTCTATAAGTTGTATAGAACTGTTGGGGTAAAAACAGTTCTAGATAGCTTATTAGCTTAAGCTTGGTTTAGCTACTTATTTTTGTGATTTTCATGCATATTTAGGTCTCTTAATTAAGTAGTGTAAGTGTCAGGAAGTGTGCATTTAGTCTTAATACTTTTTGTCAAATTTTAGTTAAGTAGTGAAAAATGAAGATTTTGCTTTTTCAAATGCTTATTGTTGCTTATTGTGAATTTCAAAATACTTTTTGAGTGTTGATTATTGTTCTTTTAGGTCTAAATTTAATCTGTTTGTAGGATAGAAGTCCATAAGGATCCTTTAGCTTGCTTAATTTTAAGCTCAAAAGTGCTACTTTGTGCTTTTTGAAAGTCTGTCAAAAATTTTCTAAGTGTTGAGTCAGTGAGAGATAGCTTTTTCCTTTAGCTTTTTAAGTGCTTATTTGAATTTCAAACTCTATTTTGAATGTTGATTAGTAAAGCTTATTGGATAAGCTTTTCAGTGGCATAAGCCACTAAGCCATAAGGATCCTTTTGCTAGCTTATTTTTAAGCTAGAAAAGGCCTTTTGGGCTTTTCACCTAACAGTACTAACTCCAAGTTAGTACTGCTGAAGCATTTTTGCTTATTGAAGCTTATTAGCTTATTGTTTGTGCTTATTTAGGATTAGCTTAGCTTTTTAGATAGATTAAGCCCATTTTAGCTTGTTGTATTTAGTTTAAAGCTTATTTAAGCTTATTTGCCTTTTTAGAGTAAATTTTTAAGTGTTTATTAGTTTTTTAGCTTATTTGCCATTCTAGCTTATTTTAGTTGCTAATTTTTGTTCTTAAGTGCTTATTAGATATTGCTTATTGTCTGTCTTAGCTTATACTAAGTTTTCATTTGCTTATTTGCTTTAAAAAAAAAGCCAAATAGTTTAGCTCTCTTTAGTTTTAAGTTTTTAAAGCTTAACTATGACTTTCTTGTGCTTATTTTTAAGTTATAAATTTTTTGTCTTTTCTAAAGTTGCTTATTTTTAGCTTGTTCAAAAAGTTGTAAAAAAAATGCATAACAAAAACGTTGGGATTAGGGGAGGCCCCAAGTGAGCAGGGCTCGAACTTGGGACCTCAACCCCATCAACCAACGTTTTATAACACACACTCACTACCGCTGTGCTACAATAGCTCATCCGGTAGTGAGTTACACCATTAATTCTTTAAGGGCATTTTAGCCCATTAAGCCCATAAGCTGTTTTCAGCTTATTACGGCTTATTTATAAGCCCAATTTTCTAGCTTTTATTTTTCATAGAACCAGGACACCTTAATCCACTTTTCTGTATTTTTTCATTTTTTTTATAATCGTTTGATATTTTTTATCATTTATTTTCTTTTAAACTGTTTTTTAATTATAATAAATTAAATAAAAATCAAAAAAATATTTTTCTTTTTTAGAAAATTTTATTTTATCAGTCTTCACTTAGGAAAAATAGAAAATCTTTCGTAGGGTCATTTTTGCAAAATTTCGTTTTTTAAAGAACGGGATTAAAACCCCGTTTTCGTTTTCTCGTTTTTGAACTCAATTTAACTCCGTTTTCGTTCTAGTTTTCTTTAAACTTCCTTTTTAGTCAATTTAAGTCCATTAAAAGTGAAAAAATCAATTTAGGCTTAATTTTGAAAAATTAGGGTTTTTAGTGTGTCGTTTTAGCTTCCCGTTCTCGTTTTTAGAATAGTTTGCTTTATTTTTCCCGTAGTTTTAGAAAATTAAACCCAAGCCCTTTTCCATTCAAGCATTGTTATTCAAACCAACTTCCGACTTTCCAATTCGCTCCTCGTTGGGGATAAACGACCCGGGAATATTCTATACTACTTGAATATTCTATACTACTTCTGGTTTTATTGATTTTGTGGATTTTGATCCTTTTTATATATTTATATTTATTTATATTTATATATTCACTAAGGGTTAATAAATCCGACAATCAATTTTTGGCGCCGCTGCCGGGGAGGAGTGAAAGCGTTTGTCGTTTTGAAGTTTGATTATTTGTGCTTGAAGATTGTGAATATTTACTTATTATTATTATAAAAATCCAAAAAAAAACTAAAAAGATAAAAACATTGTCTTTAATTATCAATAAAAATCACAAGTTGGTAAAAGAACACCAACAAATAATACTTTCATCTGAAGTATTATCCATTAATAAGTTCCCGAACCAAAGAATAAAAAACTTTCCTTTTGTGTCACTTGCGAGGTATGGTTCACCTTTTGAAAGATAAACAAACTCAAAGAGGGGTATAGGGCGGGTTGTTCCTTGGAACTACGACCCTAAAGGAAAAAAGTTTTTAATAGCTTCGCGCTTTCCTATTCCTCCGCTCTTTTGTGCATTTTTCTTTTCGAAGAGCCACCGAGAAGCTTGTTGATTATTAGGTTTAAGTTGTCTTATTTCGTTGTCCGTTATTAAAATAAATTGTGAATTCATTTTTGATAAACCAAAAAGAACAAAAAAAATTTAGTGTAAATTTTCTTTTTATATTTTAGTGCATGCGCACTCGTTCTCAGTCCCGTAATCTTAACCGTCAACAACAACAAGCCCCACCGGCTTTTGTTAAACCATTTAATCTTGAAGAACCAATTGAAAATCCAGCTCCTTCCGTAGTTCCGATGGCTGATAACCGGACTATGGCATAATTGCTCCAAGCACCCACCGTGGGATACGAGGATGCAATTATAATTCCTGAAATCAATGCTAATTTTAAGTTGAAGCATGGTTTGATCAATCTTGTTCAAAACGAATAGTTTTTCGGACATGATAAAGAGGATCCACATGCTCACATCCGTTATTTCAATAAGATTACCTCAATGATGAGATTCCTAGATATCCCGAGCACGTCAATTAAGCTTATGCTTTTTCCATTTTCTCTTGAAGGTTCAACCCGGATTTGGATAAAAAAGAACCTCCTCGTTCAATTTTAACATGGGATGATCTTGTTTCAGAATTCATTAATCAATTCTTTCCTCTTTTAAAAACGACAAATCTTTGAAATGAAATCACGAGATTTCAACAAAGATTTGACGAATCATTTTACGAGGCTTAGGATCTATTTAATGACCTTCTTCGAGCATGCCCACATCACGGATTTTCAGAATTACATCAGCTAGATACGTTTTACAATGCTTTGAATGCTAATGATCAAGATTCGTTGAATTCTGCTGCGGGTGGAAACTTTTTGGATAAGATGCCTCGTGAATGCTTGAGAATTATCGAGAGTAAATCCAAGGTTCGTAATTCACGAAACAAGGCAGTCGTTGCCAAAGTGAGTTCGAATTCATCTACTCCCGGAATTTCACCAGATGTTGCTGCTCTTACAACCGAAGTTTCTGAACTTAAGAA
>BQNB010054053.1:4545-39708 GCA_026074375.1 Tanacetum coccineum | reverse complement strand
ACCGATGAAGTTGCCTATAAGATGCCTCATAAGATAGAACAATACAACTCACTGTCAGACTTAGAAAAGGAACATACCAAATCTGTCTATCTTAGAAACGAAGAAGACAAGAGGAGAGGAGTAGAATATGTAATGAGTAAGGTGCTAGGATTTTACAAAGAATGCCTTGAACTAGGACCTGAGTACCTAACAGGAGTTGAAGATGAAGGAGAAGTCACGTAAGGACGTGTGACTTCGAGTCTAGCTACAAGACTCGTTAATAAAGAAAAGCGCTACTTGGGAGGCAACCCAATTTATTTTTCCCGCATATTAGGAGTGTCATGTGTGTTTTATTCTTCATAGTTTGTTTTATTATGTTTGAATTATTTTGTAATCATGCTTTGTATTTTTTTTAACCTCGTCTTAATCTCAATCAAAGGTATTTTGCAACCAATAAGTGTAGGGGAATCTATCCGGCTTTTGAGCCATATTCAAACATGTCTAATAAATTGTTGAGAATAATTCGCGTCAGTATCGAGTCATATGATTGAATTGTTAAACTTCAGGCCTTCTTTACAGCTATTTATACAGGAACTAACGTATGGAGTAAAGTGCAGGAAATTTTTCATAAATTTAAAAATTTTGTTTTCACAAACAGTGGAGACGGCGTCACGCTTAATAGGCGAAGCCGTCACCTCGACACCTGTGACGGGGTCACAAAAACCCCAACGGCGTCAAACGCCCAGGTCCAGAAAACCTAAATTTTTTTAATTATTTTTGAAAATAAAACTCGCACAACATTTAATATATGTATCCTCCTGTATAAACCTGCAAAACCTGATTAAATTAACAATTCTTTCATCCTATCTATCGAGTCGAACCCTAAATTCATATTGTATATTGGTAAATCGCACATTTTATGCTTGGTATAGTTTTCTCTGTCTTTGATTACAGGTTATATTTGATGAGAAGAAGCTTGGAGATTCTTAGGAAACTTCATTAAACAATTCTTGGAGGACGATTTAACCAGTTATCGCATGTTTCTTCTCCATTATTGAGCAAACCAGGGGAGTACTTGTTTCTTTTTCCCTATATCTGTTTTAACGGGTACTTCCAGAGAACATTGAGGACAATGTTCAAAATAAGTGTAGGGAGAAATAAGCCTTAGAAACTACTTCTTCATTTGTCATTTGCTTTGTTCTTAAAAAGATGGGTAATATATCAAAACATAGCATAAAAGGGTAATTTTTACCAAAATTTAAATTTTTTTATGACACATACCAATGAAAACCGAGTATTACTAGCGTCCTATGGATAAGAATTTGCATGACTAGCACAACAACCCTTAAAATTCCACCCCAAAAATGTAAGGTTCGCCCCTAGATCTTTAGGAATTTGGGTACCTATTGTCAATAACCCAAGATGATTTTATCTTTACCCGGTTCGAGTTAAGAAGTGAGCAGTCATATGTGTCTATTCCGTCGTTACGGATATATACATGTGGTCTTCGTCGCCTTTTCTGGAATGTCTGGTGTTAGTAAAATTCATATGAGTGTACCGGTAGTATATTAAATTCTAGAACTTGTTTTAGTGATGCATCTCGAGACCGCACAATAAGTATTAGGATTTGCTTGATAAGAGGAATTAGGAATAACCCATGTTTTAAACCTGTAATTGTTATGATGGTCACCTCGATCATATAACTATCCTACACCCTTGCCATGCACTCACCTTTAGTGTAGGATACCCTAGTACAACCCTCCGAGCCTATCCTTTTTCACGGTTCTCGTAATTTTCTGGTTAATCCAGACTATTAATGAAGAGCATTGTCACCCTTAAACCAATCGTTACACCCAAAAAGCCTTAGCCTACCTTATATGTACTCACCTTTAGTACATTATTGTGATAACCCAAGTTAATTATTGAGTACATGGTTGCTATGTCCTTATCCTTGTAAATACAGTTTTAGGATGATTGGAATTCATGGTAGTATTTATTTCGCGGAAGAATGGGGAAGAAAAGTTAAGTCAATACCCCCATATGTTTGTCAAATGATCTCCATGTTATTTTGATCCACCTCAAATCGGGTCAATAGTTAGATTGTATATATCGAGCATGTAAAAGCTCAAGTGTAGGGGTACGTGTTATAAACCCCCATGTTGTATTACTTTATCAAAAAAAAGAGAAAAGAAAAAGAAAGAGATTGATGTAGAGTTTTATGGAGTTTGTACATCTTCATCCGAGTCTTGGCTTAACAACCAAACCTGCTTGTATTCGTCTAAATAATTAGCTAACCATTCCACTCCAAATTCACCCAAAGCCACCCAAATGTATCCCATCCGTTTCCGTTTCCATTATATGATATCTTACACCTACACCCCACAACCCTTTAAAGTCCTCTTAGATAGTAATGAATAATACGTGCGCCTAGTGTTGGAGGTTTGATCCTATACCAAGCCTATGATAATTTATATGCTATGACAGGTAATGAGTGTTGAATTTTCCGTTTCCCCCATATGTTATAATTCATTATACACCCAAGAGAAAGAGAGAATCCTAAACACTTATGTGAGGTGCTAGATGTATTTTCCGTGCTTTTAATTACGAGGTCTAGAATGTTGTGTTATAGATTGTATTTAAAGAGTAGGTAAAATGACCCCTCATATTGTTATTGTCTAGGTAGAAAAGCCCATTTGCTTGAGGACAAGCAAATCCCAAGTGTAGGGGTATTTGATGAGGTGTCATTTTATACACTTTTTCAGAGCCATTTAACCCCCAATATCGTGTATTTATGCCCAAAATAGGTACTTAATCATTCCTTTTTAGGTATTTCTCATTTGGATGACATTTGGATGAATTAAACGTGACTTGGGCTCATTTGGAGAACAAACGAACAAGACTACGAACCAGCACCAAGACTCTTGAAGATTTGTGCTCACAGAGCCTGGAGATGGCGTCACACATCATACACGACGCCGTCGCACTTCATCTAGTGACGGCGTCACACATTTCAAGACGGCGTCAGCCCGCACTGACTCAAACGCAGATCTAGAAGATTTACTTTCATGACGGCGTCATGACTAAAACGCGACACCGTCGCCGTGTATTCCTTATATATACAAACCCGAATTTAGGGTTTTGAGTGTGTAACTTTAGAATTAAAAGAGGGTACGAACCCTAGTTCGTTTAGCAGCCATAGAAGACGATTTTAGGGCTTAAAAACCCTATTGTAACTCTTCCAATTCATGTTTTAATCATGTTAGATTTACTTTATCATTCAATATGTTTATGTGTTGTGTGATTAATTGTTCTTGCTTTATTCTTAACATGCTAGGCTAAACCTATTATTGTGTTTATTTATGATTGTATGAAACCTAGAATGTAAATCTTAGTGATGTTGCTTCTTGTGATGGATGTGCACGTTAGGCTCTAGAAAACCAGCTTTCTGTCTATAATTGTTGTAGATATGTCTAGGGAAACGTGATTGCATAGAAAGGATACCGGTGGTAACATTCTTCATACTACCTTACCCTGATTCCGGTTAATCCCTCTTAGGTTATTTCACATGCATTCAATATGTATCATATGGGCCTTGTAATAGTCTTCATACTACCTTACTTATGTGTTGCCCTAAGAGCGTATTGCATAGACGGCATTTTCATGTAATTTGTCCATACTTTAGGAAATACCTACACAGATCATAACAAGTGTGACAAGGCAACAACATTAGGAGAAGCAATCTAGGGAGTAATACATGATTAAATAGCGGCACAATCTTTTATCCCATTGTTATCACCTTTAGTTTAGATGATCATTTAGTTTAATTAGCCAAAACCAACCCACTCTCTCCAATATATAATTTTACCTGCTTTCATAAAATATAAAAACACAAAAAGAATCTTCCTTCAACCCTTAGAATTCTGTTAGACCATGGTCAAGCCTTCCTAACCTATTCCTTGAGTGAACGATAAACAACCCCGAGTCTTGCCTATACTACACTACAACGATTAGGTGCACTGCCTAGGGAGTTGTAAAACTTCTCGTGTAGAAGTCCTACGACAACCACACATCAGGAGCTCCAGTCTTATTTGTCAAGAAGAAGGAAGGATCCTTCAGAATGTGCATCGATTATCATGAGTTTAATAAACTCGCCATAAAGAATCGATATCTGTTACCCAAAATCAACGATTTGTTCGACCACTTACAAGGATCAAGTGTCTACTCAAAATTGACCTAAGATCAGGTTATCATCAGTTAAGGGTTAGAGAGTAAGATATTCCCAAGACGGCTTTCAAAACCCGTTACGGTCACTACGAGTTTCAAGTAATACCTTTTGCTTTAACCAACGCATCGGCTGTGTTTATGGATCTCATAAACCGCATGTGCAAACCCTACTTGGATTAGTTTGTGATAGTGTTCATCGACGATATTCTCATTTACTCTCGCAACGAGGAAGAACATGGAGTACATTTGAATACAATCTTGGAACTACTTAAGGAGGAGAAATTGTAGGCAAAATTTTCCAAGTGCGAATTTTGGATATGCACGGTACAATTCCTCGGATACGTGATTGATAGTAAAGGCATTCACGTTGATCTCGCAAAGATCGAGGCCATTAAGGATTGGGCATCTCCTACCACTCCTACCGAGATACGCCAATTCCTAGGTCTTTTTGGCTACTATCAAATATTCATAAAAGGATTATCAAAGATCGCTAAACCGTTAACCAAGTTAACACAAAAGAATAATAAGTTTGACTGGGAAGAAGAGCAAGAGTCATCTTTCCAGCTCTTAAAGCAGAAACTCTGCGACGCACTAATTTTAGCATTACCTAAAGGTAGTGATGACTTTATGGTTTATTGTGACGCGTTGTATAAGGGTTTATGTGTTGTTCTAATGCAAAGGGAGAAAGTCATTGCATACGCATCTAGACAACTGAAGATTCACGAGGAGAACTATAAAACACACGATCTGAAGTTAGGAGCAGTAGTATTTGCTCTGAAGATTTGGAGACACTATTTTTATGGTACAAAATGTGTTGTGTTTACCGATCACAAAAGCTTGCAACATACCTAGATCAAAAGGATCTCAACATAAGACAACGACGTTGGTTGGAATTTCTCAGTGATTACGATTGTAAATTTATTATTACCCTGGAAAAGTAAACGTCGTAGCAGATGCTCTGAGCAGGAAGGAGAGGATTAAGACTCTTAGAGTTAGAGCCTTAGTAATGACCATTGGCTTGAATCTTCCGTCTTAAACTATTGAGGTACAGAAGGAAGCGATTAAAGCAGAAAACTACAAAACTGAAGATTTAGGTACTATGATAAAGAAACTTGAACCCTGTTCTAACGGAACATTATGTTTGAACAACAGGAGTTGGTTACCATGTTCTAGTGACTTAAGGGCTTTGAGTATGCACGAGTCTCATAAGTCGAAGTATTCTATCTATCCAGGTTCTGACAAGATGTACCAGGACTTGAGGAAATTATATTGGTGGCCCAACATGAAGCCAGAAATTGCCACATACATTAGCAAGTGTTTGACATGCTCGAAGGTCAAAGCTGAATACCAAAAACCATCTGGTTTGTTGGTACAACCTAAGATACCTTAATGGATCTAGGAGAAGATCACCATGGATTTTGTCACGAAACTGCCCAAGACATCCAGTGGTTACGATACCATCTGGGTGATTGTTGACTGTCTCATAAATTCGGCTTACTTTTTGCCTATGAAGGTAACTAATTCAATGGTGAGATTGATGAGACTTTACTTGAAAGAAGTGGTCTCAAGGCATGGGGTGCCAATCTCTATCATCTTTGACCATGATGGCAGATTTACATCGGGTTTCTGGCAGTCGCTCCAGAAGGCTTTGGGTACTCGTTTGGATATGAGTATAGCTTACCATCCACAAACCGATGGACAAAGCGAAAGAATCATTCAGACTCTTAAAGATATGTTACGCGCTTGCGTAATAGATTTTGGTAATGGTTGGGAAAGACATTTACCGCTAGTAGAGTTCTCATACAACAACAGTTATCATACAAGCATCAAGGCCGCACCATTTGAAGCACTTTATGGTTGTAAGTGTCGATCACCTTTTTGTTGGGCTGAGGTCGGAGATGTTCAACTCACTGGCCCAAAAATTATTCATGAAACTACCGAGAAGATCATTCAAATCAAAAACAGAATCTAAGCCGCTCGTGATCGTTAAAAGAGTTACGCTGATATGAGGCATAAACCACTAGAGTTTCAAGTAGGCGACAAAGTTATATTAAAGGTTTTGCCATGGAAAGGGGTTATTTGTTTTGGCAAACGTGGAAAGCTAAACCCGCGTTACATTGGACCTTTCAAGATTTTAGAAAAGGTTTGAACTGTCGCATATCGACTCGAACTTTCAGAACAACTAAGCAGAGTCCATAGTACTTTTCATGTGTCAAACCTGAAGAAGTGTTTATCTGACGAGACACTTGCTATTCCGTAAGATGAAATCCATACCTATGACAAGCTTAACTTCATTGAAGAACTGGTGGAGATTATTGACTAAGAGGTCAAACGTTTGAAACAAAGCCGTATTCCTATTGTCAAGGTTCGATGGAACTCTAGAAGAGGTCCAGAGTTCACGTGGGAACGTGAAGATCAAATCCGCAACAAGTATCCGCACCTTTTCGTCAACACTACTCTGGAAGGCGACTCAAACTGAATTTTGGGATGAAATTCTTTTAACATGGGGAGACTGTGACAATTCACATTTTCAAGTCATTTTTCATCCATAAACTTAGAATATTTACTTTGAACCATTACACGTTTACTACACGTATTATTATTAACGTAACTTCGCCTCGCGATTCTAAGTTAAACGAAATAATTATGACATCGTCGTCATTTATTAGTTGAAGGTCTAAATCTCCTTATTGATAAGATTTAGTCTAATTTAATTGTCGAGTATTTATGTGTTACATGTTTACTTTTAATTCAACTGTTAAGTTAAATCGCGTAAACTAAAAATCAACAATTAACGTAAATAAATAAAATTTTATGTCAAATAAGTGTTATATAATTAGTACGAATATAATTTATAACTTTTCATATTTTATTTTACGAATTTTACGTAAAATGTTTATGCTTTGCATGTAAACCATACCACCTTTTTATATTTAAACAAAAACATATACTTATACATAATACCCAAAAAATAATAAAATACCCTCCCTAATATATAAAAATGCAGCCACTTTTAACACATGTTACTTCACATAGTATACAAATTCTCCCATTGTTTTTGGTTCCTACAATAAGATACATATATGCTCATACTCTTTTAGATCCAGATCTAGGAATTCTTTACTTATAATACAATTAACCAAAAATTATGATAACATCAAATATTTAATATTTTTAGTGTCAAATTACCCCCTAATTTACTTAAAAATGTTTCACTAATGCTCGGAAACGAGATATTTTCTATCTTTTTGTATTTTTCATGAGAAATGTGAGTAAGTGACAAGAAACAAGGAAAAAGGACTAAAAGTGCAATTATTTGAAGATGTTATGGCGTAACACCATATCTGGTTACGCCGTAACATAAATTAAGCAAGTGACGAAGATCTAGGACGACTTTACGACGTAACACCATATCTAGTTACGCCGTAACCATATTTATGGAAGGAAATCTTACCAAAGCAAGAGTTACGGTGTAACACCATTTTGGTTGCGTCGTAACCATGAAATCCACATATATATGAAAATTATATCACAAAGATTATGGCGTAACACATTTGGTTGCACCGTAACAATGAAATCGTCCAAAATAAGGAAACTATTTAGAGGTTACGACGTAACACCATATCTGGTTACACCGTAACAAGTGTTTAAATATGGAATGCCGTGTATGAAGGTTACGGCGTAACACCCTTTATGGTTACGTCATAACAACTCTGAAGCATATAAATAGAGGGCAATTCCAGCCATTCTAACCATCTAATCCAGATCATTCCTGGTGAGTAGCCAACAAGTAAAAAGAAAAAGCAAGGTGTTCGAAGTTCGGTTTAGGGCAAACCCTTCGGGGTTTGCCATGGCGTTCGACTAGGGGATCGAGAGCATTAATTTGGCACATCTTGTAATTATACTTCAACCTTTTGTGGTTAATTTAATTATGTTATTTTGACTTGTTGAACCAATCATTATAATCGTTGAGGTTATTGTTATTTGTTATGCTTTATTATTTGTTCTTGGCATTTAATTATTTTAATTATCTTATGATTTTTATGTTATGATCTCGTTATTTTATCGCTTTCTTTATTAATTTATATAGTGCGCCTAGAAATCCTTGGATTCCTGCTAGGTTTTGATATGAGGTTGAACGCGCACTAAAAATGCGTATACGATAAACCAACCCGTGTGCGCGTGATTGATTGCAATAGAGTGACCAATACTCGTAATTGTTCGACCTTAACCACTAAGGAAGAACCCTTAGCATTAATTCCTGGTTAGGAGAACAAGCTAATGAGGAGACCTCCTATTTAGGATTAAGCATATCTCATAAGTTAAGTGGCATTCAGATTGCGGTAGACATTGCATAGGAGATCATAGTAATTAATTGCGTTCTTCCTTTCTAGTTGTCCACCACTATGCCAATTCCCTTTTTGACCAGCCAAAACAACTCCACAATAATCTCAAATATTCAAACATGTTTTCTTTCCAGCTTTCTTAGGTAGAATAATAAAATCAATTAGACGATTAGATACACAAACTGTTCTTTGGGTCGACACCCGTACTTACCAATCACTACACTATACACGATAGGGTACACTGCTCTTTAGTTCATAGGAATAGTTGAGGTAGTTAGGGTTTTATAAATGTTAAACCTGACGTTGTTTTATTTAAAAGAAATTACGCATCAAGTTTTTGGCGCCATTGCCAGGGAACGGTTCTTGTTGTTTTTGGTTGTTTGATTGATCTATGTATGTTTGTGTGTGTGCTTGTGTGTGCTTGAACCTTCTGTTCTTCCCCTAATTCTTTATGTGTGAAATAAAAAAAATCATTTCAGACTTGGTTATGACGTAACTTGGTAGTGCTTGTTGCGGCATATCTAGTCACCAAGTTCATGACACCAAAAATAGTTTAGGCATTGCTTGAACCTTTAAAAATATTTTCTAATGCCACTTGTGTCTTAATGTTAAGCCTTGCCAGCTTGATGTTTTTATTTAAATGGTATTATTCCTGAGTCAAGTATTTGCCAAAATCGTATGCTCTTCCTCTTTTGCTCAGATTTATTACACATTTAATGCATGAGGTTTGTTAGTATGCAGGTTGAGAAATTACTTACAGGTTAAGGAGATCTTGGTATAAAAGCCAAGATGACTTGAAGATTGGACATGTGTGGAGATGCCTAAATGGCCTGCGATGGAGGCTAGAGTCGAACTTAACGACTCTTTAATAAACAAAAGTCCTATCCTTTAGTTTAGATTATTTCAATTTTTTCACTTTAGTTGGTTTGTTTCTCACTTGTTTTTCCAGGTTCAGCAGTAAGGAGGGTAAAATCGAGACCAGCTCGACCCGTAATTGTGTGGTAAAGTAGTTGTTGTAGCAACAGTTATGGCGTAACACCTATGGTTCCGTCGTAACCACATCAATTACGGTGTAAACCTTTCCATGGTTACGCCATAACAACTAAACTAATTTTTTTCAAAATTACCACTCAATTATGGCGTAATCACCGAGGTTACGCCGTAACCTCGTTATGAAAATCTAAAAATTCAAGTTTTTAACATTTCTAAACCGTGTACAAGTAAATGAACTTTGTCGGTATGTTCTCTGGAAACCCTCACGAGACTTCACTCGTCCACTTGGGCTACCAAGTGGTTTAAAAGGCTTGTTGCATACGCTAAATGCAACCGTGATTCCTATGAAATTGAGTTAGGATTTGTACAGTTTTGTATATTTTGTGCTATTGTGCTTTTTGTCCAGGTTTATGCTTTTGGTTTTTTTTTTTTTTTTTTTTTTTTTTTTTTTTTTTTTCTTTTTTTTTTTTTTTTTTTTTTTTTTTTTTTTTTTTTTTTTTTTTTTTTTTTTTTTTTTTTTTTTTTTTTTTTTTTTTTTTTTTTTTTTTTTTTTTTTTTTTTTTTTTTTTTTTTTTTTTTTTTTTTTTTTTTTTTTTTTTCTTTTTTTATTTTTTTTTTTTTTTTTTTTTTTTTTTTTTTTTTTTTTTTTTTTTTTTTTTTTTTTTTTTTTTTTTTTTTTTTTTTTTTTTTTTTTTTTTTTTTTTTTTTTTTTTTTTTTTATTTTTTTTTTTTTTTTTTTTTTTTTTTTTTTTTTTTTTTTTTTTTTTGGTTTATTTGTTTAATTTTTGTATTTTTGTGCTATTGTGTTTTATCCAGGTTTATGCTGTTGGTATTGTCTTTCTTGCAAATATTCAGGTAATGCACAGGAGGAGGTGGCTTAGAGATCTATTCTATGATGCAATAGAAGCATCCCATACCGTCCTAGTTGAACGTTATACTGATTAATGTTGCATGTTGCTTAAAGAAGAAGACTTGAAGCATTGCTTAGAGCATGTTGTCTCTTCATATTCAACGTGCATATCCTGGGAGTATTCACATTCCATTTCTAACCTTCATTATTTATTTTTTATTATGCTTATGTTTGACTCATGTGGAGGGAGGGATTAGAAATATACACCCATTAGTTTATACTTGCTTTATTTTCTATTGTTTTTGAAAATGTTTATTAATAAATTTTTTGACAATGTTTTTCATTACTAACTGTTTAAACTTTACTGAGGCACCACCTACCTTATAATTTTATTGTGTGGAGGATATGCTTTTGTTTCCCCGTATACTTAAATTTCATTAAAATGAGTGTGACGGTGGCTCGACTTTAAATCTTGGCCTGGTTATATCTTTTAGAGACAAATTCATGAGCATTGCATCCTAGTGTAATACGGTGTAGCTGTGTAAAGGAAAAATTTTTGGATTATATCTAAATAGTACATCTTGTTTTGTTATACTTTCACACTCGATTAGTCAACACTATGTTAATAACCCCTTGTTGCACTCATGCTTTAGTCGCTAGATACCCTAGTACAACTTGAAGAGCTTCCTTCTTTTGTAACCAAATATATGTTTTTTTAGTCTTCACTATCTCATTAGCTACCTTGTAGTTTCTTAGTCCATGATCAGGAAGTTGCTGGTTAATTTTAGTTTCACTAGTAAAAGTCGCGGGTTAGGATAAAGGGTATTTGAAGAAAAGACAGGCTTTGAAGATAGTTGATCTCTTGTCGGAGCGGATGCTTTTGTAATATATGTCGATTGTAATGTGATTCATTGTATCCTTGTCTTGCATCAAAAAAAGAGAATAAAGAGCATGCAAGCAAGTGTTTATTAGTAATCTTATATGTCGTATAGTGATAGTATTTATGCCTTGTCCAGCTGGCGATGATTCCGTCTTTATTAACGGGAAGTTCATATAAACCTGTACATTTCTAATCTCCTTTCTATTATAAATCAATTTTGTTACTGAGGGCATTGTACAACTAAGTAGGGGGAAGTGGAGATGAAAGAGGTATTTGGATGAGATTAATATGTAATTGGCCCATATTTTCAATTTTTTTAGCTTATTATTCATTGATGATGATGGACCGAGTAATGCATTTCACTTATTTCCATACAATTCAACTCGTGTTTGGAAGTCACCTTGACTCTTGCCTGTGTTTGTACCTTTTGGGACTTTGAATGCCGACTGTGACGGAGCTTTATGGACTTAGGAAACTATTGTATTGTTTTTTTATTATCAACCAATTAAATGTGCGTCCCATGTATTTGATCCTACCTATATTATTACTTAGTCCTACCCGTTGTTACAACTGAATGAGGATGTGATCGAATCACGCATGTCTATTCCGTCGTTTATGGCTAGTATGTGTAATTCAGCCACCTGTCTCGGTGTGGTTCAAATTTTGCATTATTACCAGCCTAGTTGGATGTTATACTATACAGGATGATGAGGAAGTTTCCTGTGATAATGGATGTTTCTCATAGAAGAAGACTTGGAGCATTACTTAGACCATGCTGTCTTTTCATCATATCGAGCAAATCTAGGGGAGTTTCTTGTCTAATTCTACTCTTTCTTTTTTATTTCATTTCCTTAATGTACAATAGGGACATTATACAATTCAAGTGGGGGATGGGAGTAGAATTATTACTTGACTAATGTTTTGCCTTCGATTTTCTAGTTTTCTTTGAAAAATGGTGCCAATTTTAAAATTTTTGACATGTTTTTTTCTAAATAACTAGAATCAATCTTTGCCGAATGCACATAACCCTTTATTACTACTTGGTGAGGTTTAAGCCTGATGTACTGTTTCCATTATATTATATAAAAATCCACCAAAATATTAAGTGTGCCTGTAGTATTGTAGACTTTAGAACTTGGCATGTACATTTTTTCGAGACCTAATTGATTAACAAGAATAGATAGTTCAAGAAGGCAACATTTAGGAATTCACCAAAATAGCTTATATGTGTGTGTTTAATTAACTTGTCACACTGACTTGTCGACCTCCCGTGTTAAAACCCTTTTGTTGCACTCATTATTAGTGCAAGATACCCCTAGATCACCCTTGTTTAGCTAATCTGTGTCTTCACCCCATTATATATGTTTTGTTTCACCATTTCACCTTAGTCTACCCTGTAGTCTGTAATTATTTATGTGTTGAAATTTTTGGTTACTTAAGTCTATGGTTTAGGGAAACGAAGTTCGAGGATTGGCACTTTGATTAATGATATATTATTGATCATATAAAGACCCCCTAGTTTTATCACTTTCGATACTGTTTATCTTAAGTGGGAGGATGTATTATTGTGTATAGGAGAAATGTAAAAAATTATAAAAATTATAAAAAGTGGTGCAACTATAAGCCACTTTAACGTATAACTCCTGATGTTGGTTACATGTTATAAAACCAACAAGTTTAAAGGTGGTGCAACTATAAGCCATCCTAGTGTGAAGAATGGGTTAGTACGATCTGCAACATCTCATATTTAGCTAACCTATCATGATGATATGATCAGATTTTTGCGCCAAAGGACTTGGACTATGGATGGACAGTGGCCGGTAATGGATACCTTAGGTTTTTATTTGACTATTTGTTTTGTGTTTTTATATTAACAACCATTAAATGTGTATCCCCATGTCTATCCTAACCCTTATATCACCTATTTAACATTATAACCCTTGTTGCCTTTAAAAATTATTTAGACCTTAATTCTAACTCGTGGAGAATTGTGTATTTTCTAAGCCTATGATAGAATACTTTCTATGACTGTGCAATTGAGCGAGCACCCCGAAAATGAAACACTTAGACTAGTGGAGAGCTGAGTGACTTTTTATCCCCTTTTCGTAAGGTGTTCGGCTTTGATGTTTTCTAGCATAAGTGTTTTATGAATTCATTTATTGGATTTAAACCGGAGAAATCTTTTTATGAAATATTCTAACAGGTTCTACTTAAGGGCAAGCAGAAGTCAAGTGGGGGGATATTTGATAACATCAAATATTTAATATTTTTTAGTGTTAAATTACCCCCTAATTTACTTACAAATGTTTCACTAATGCTTGGAAACGAGATATTTTCTATCTTTTAATAATTTTCAGGTGAAATGTGAGTGAGTGGCAAGAAACAAGGAAAAAAGGACTAAAAGTGCAATTATTTGAAGATGTTACGGCGTAACACCATATCTGGTTACGCCTTAACATAAATTAAGGAAGTGACAAAGACCCAGGACGGCTTTCCGGCGTAACACCGTATCTAGTTACGTCGTAACCATATTTATGGAAGGAAATCTTACCAAAGCAAGAGTTACGGCGTAACACCATTTTGGTTGCGCCGTAACCATGAAATCCACATATATATATGGAAATTATATCACAAACGGCGTAACACATTTGGTTGCGCCGTAACAATGAAATCGTCCAAAATAAGGAAACTATTTGGAGGTTACGACGAAACACCATATCTGGTTACGCCGTAACAAGTGTTTAAATATGGAATGTCGTGTATGAAGGTTATGGCATAACACACTTTATGGTTACGTTGTAACAACTCTGAAGCCTATAAATAGAGGGAAATTCTAGCCATTCTAATCATCCAATCCAGATCATTCCTGGTGAGTAGCCAACAAGTAAAAAGAAAGAGCAAGGTGTTCGATGTTCGGTTTAGGGCAAACCCTTCGGGGTTTGCCATGGCGTTCGACTAGGGGATCGAGAGCATTAATTCGGCACAGCTTGTAATTTATACTTCAACCTTTTGTGGTCAATTTAATTATGTTATTTTGACTTGTTGAACCAATCAATATAATCATTGAGGTTATTGTTATTTATTATGCTTTATTATTTGTTCTTGGCATTTAATTATTTTAATTATCTTATGATTATTATGTTACGATCTTGTTGTTTTATCGCTTTCTTTATTAATTTATATAGTGCGCTTAGAAATCCTTGGATTCCTGCTAGGTTTTGATATGAAGTTGAGCGCACACTAAAAATGCGTATACGGTAAACCAACCCGTATGCGCGCGATTGATTGCAATAGAGTGACCAATACTCGCAATTGTTCGACCTTGACCACTAAGGAAGAACCCTTAGCATTAATTCCTGGTTAGGAGAACAAGCTAATGAGGAGACCTCCTATTTAGGATTAAGCATATCTCATAAGTTAAGTGGCATTCAGATTGCGTTATACATTGCGCAGGAGATCATAGTAATTAATTGCGTTCTTCTTTTCTAGTTGTCCACTACTATAGCAATTCCTTTTTCGACCAGCTAGGCTACCACCAAAACAACTCCACAATAATCTAAAATATTCAAACATGTTTTCTTTGCTGCTTTCTTAGGTAGAATAATAAAATCAATTAGACAATTAGAGACACAAACCGTTCTTGGGGTCAACACCCGTACTTACCAATCACTACACTATACACGATAGGGTACACTGCTCTTTAGTGCGTAGGAATAGTCGAGGTAGTTAGGGTTTTATAAATGTAAAACCTGACGTAGTTTTATTTTAAAGAAATTACGCATCAAATTACTATCATCCTCATTTACATCACAATACAGATATTCATATAGATATAGAGCACAAGGATTTAGGTTTTTGATTATTTATTATTAGAAGCTTGGGTTTATAGTTAATACAATCGGGTATTAGTAGTCGATTTGGGTTTTCTTGTACACTTATCATCTATATTCCTTCAATTAAGCTATCTAATCTTTATCTTACAGTACTTCATTCATTTAAATCATATCATTTTCATTTTATATCACCAATATACATGCGTTGCTTGAAAACCGAAGTTCTTAAATAAAAATTCACAACAACCTGATGTGTATGCATTTTGTTTGGAAACCTACTTAGAATGATTTTTTAACTTAAGTTTCTGTTACTACACTTTATTCTAAGGTCCCCTAGATTTTATATTCAAAACCAAGATTAAACGATAGTAATCTCGTAGCTTAAACTCAAAAATCTAAAGATGTTAAAAAGCTGCAAATAGGTAACTTTGAGACCATAAACGACCACTTAGAATTTATTTTAGGTTCCTTTCAGTGGTTTATCTTATAGAGGGTACTATAAAGAAAATATATCAATTTGAATCATCAAAAATAGATAACAAACGAGTAAGATACGACTAAATGAAAATCTACAAAATTATACGTAAAAATGTCAAAAGTTGTAATCAGACGCGAACAGCCCACTTTAGACACGAATTCGAGGCCTTTAGATTTAGAATTAAGTTCGGTGATAGTGTGAGTTTATTGTAGTATGGGCAAGTGGCTTTCCACCGCCCCTGGAATCACCCAAAAAGGTGTTGATACGTGAGAGTTATGGTCTCCCAAAACTCTAACATCACAAATATTATATGCTGAAATAACTCAAATTTTTGTCGTCTGGAAACTGCCAAATCCGCGCAACCAGCCTGTTTGGGCACGGTTTTCGAGGTAGTTAGATTCCAAATTGGGAAATATGATAAACTAACTTTTTAAAGTACTTAACTCCTAGTTTACAGAAAGTCTAGACTCACATTTTTAGGATCTGTAATGAATGAGTTGTGGATCAACAAAGTAGGCATCTCGTAAATATTTGTAACTTTTTATAAACGTAAAACTAAATATTTTATTTTTCCAAAAGACACGTTTTAACTTGTAAAAATTAACGCTATTGTGTACGGGTGATATAGAACTGATATTATTACATTTGCATCACTTCATACTAGTTTTCATTATTCTAATAGCATGCTATTTAATTAGGTTGCGATTAGAGTTTTCGTGCATCATTTTCCATGCCTATTTTTTCGTTGACGATATTACTATCACTTAAGATGAGAAACATTGCTCGTTTTACTTTTGAACACAAGTACAAATTACTCGTTTACGGACTGGTCTAAGTACCCTTTAGCCTATGACTTTCATTATGCCCTTATCATGAACCGTTAATTACCTCGTGTAAGCACAAATGTTATGGATAGATCTATTGGGGGTGACATCCTTGCCAGGTTTGACTGAGTATATGTCAAACAAGCGTAGTTACATTTGAGTTACTTTACGGGTGTCTCGGCTAGGCACATGCGTGGGCACTTATTCTTGATTACAGTTAACGCTTCGGTGTCATGAGCTTAGACAGTAGTAAACGCATTTTTGTGTTTGTATCTGTTATATTTCCATACACTCTTTAAAATCTTGTGGTTCACTTTTACATGCTTTATAAACCTATAAACTCACCAACTTTATTTTGACACTTTTAGCAATGTTTTCTCAGGTGCTTGATTTATATAGATCGGTTGGTGTCCATTCAAGAAGTCTTTTTCTACACTGTTGATCATTCATTCGAATTTTGAACTATTATTACGTTTGTGTTTAATTATTGTGATGTACTCTGTTAAAAACTTATTCTGTTTGTTTAAATTCGAATGATCACTTTTCAAAACGACTTATATAGAGGTCGTTCTTTATTACTGTGTGTTATGATGCTATGAAGTTACTCGCCCCTAATTTCCTTTCCGCTGTGATATTTTAGGGGTGTGACACAGTGGATGTAAGAGATGGGTGATCCTCATCAACAAGTCCCAGAGTTGCTAGCCCAGCCTTCACTATTTCTTTTTAAGGCACAAGAACACATTCTTCACTAGGTTTAACATGATAAATGAGGAAAACGTATCAAGGTCAAAAGATAATGGTTTATCAAAGTGTAAGAGTATGAAGGTGATGGAATTTGATGACATATCTACCTCAGCAGTATACCAAAATTCCTGAAGGTATTTAGCGTAGTATGCTGATGGTTGTTTGGTTAAAGCAATAGATATGCAACTGTTTTTCAAAAACTAAAGCAACGGTTTGTATGCATCATCATTAGATTCCATTAAGGTAGCCCCATTGTTAAACATGATGATGCAATCTTCAATTTGAAATGGGACATTTAAAGCAGGTGTAAGGTGTTTTGGTTCAGTTTGAGAAGATGATTATGAAGCCATTGTATAAAACAAAAGTTTTGCTTCACTTTCTTAAAAGGATTGTGGAGGATGATGAAAATGGTGGTTTTAGGGTTTTGATTTTGGTTAAGTGGTGTTTGTGTGTGAAAAAATTAAGTCTTGTACCACAAAATATTTTATCAATTTGAAAAAACAAAATTGTTGAGTTCCGCATTAAATGCGTAGTGGTAAAACTGTAACAAAACATAGGCGCCCTTGCCCTTTCATGCATTGTAAAATCTCACTATTTTCGAGAAAGTAGGTAGCCTTTTTATGAGTAAATTAGAATTAAATATTAGGAATGTTTGTCTTTTAACTTAATAGTTACATTTAAGATACCTTAAAAACATTTAATATTCAATCAGAGGATCACTTAAAGCAATTTTCTTATCAGAGACTTATTTTTCAATATTGAGCATACCTAACTCAGCTACCAATCTAGTAAAGCTAGGCTCAGCTAGTGGTTTAGTAAAGATATCAGCTAGTTGCAAATCAGTGCATACAAAATGAAGCTTAATATCACCTTTTAAAATGTGGTCTCTGATGAAGTGATACCTGATGTCAATATGTGGTCTCTGATCTAGCTTACATCCAGCATAGTCTGAGTCAGAGTATGCTTTGAGATCAAAGCCCAATCCTTTTGGATACCAGAGGCCTAGGTTTGGAGTTCCTTTAAGATACCTAAACATTATTTTTACAACAACAAGATGGGATTACTTGGGGTTAGCTTGGTACCTAGCACAAAGACATGTGGAGAATTAGATATCTGGTTTGCTAGCTATTAGATACATCAATGACCCTATCATGCCTCTAAACTGTGTCTCATTGACAAAGACCCCTGATTCATCAGGGCCCAAATTATTTGGGGGAAGCATAGGGCATTTCACTGAGGCACAATCAGCTAGATCATACTTTTTGAGTAAATCCTTAACATATTTCTCTTGAAAAATAGAGATTTCTTTGGAATCTTGCTTGATTTGAAAACCTAAAAAATAAGTTAGTTCACCCATCATACTCATTTCATACTTTTTGGTCATTAATTTAGCAACTTGTTTACTAAGCTTAAGACTTGTTAACCCAAAAATGATATCATCCACATATATCTGTAATATAATGACATCACTCTTAGTTTTATAAGTAAAAAGAGTGTTGTCAGTTGTACCTCTGATAAACTTGTGTTGAATAAGAAATGTTGAAAGAGTTTCATACCATGCTCTGAGAGCTTGTTTCAGCCCATACAGAGCTTTATCTAGTTTGCATACATAGTTAGGGAATTCATTGCTTTCAAACCCATGTGGTGGTTGTACATATACTTCCTTTGAGATTTTACCATTTAGAAATGCACTTTTCACATCCATCTGAAATACCACAAGACCCATGTAGGCAGCATAAGCAAGGAAAATTCTGATTGCTTCAAGTCTTGCAATAGGTGCAAAAGTTTCTCTATAATTAATCCCCTCTTGCTGATTATATCCCTTAGCAACCAACCTTGCTTTGTTCTTTATAACAACCCCATGTTCATCCATTTTGTTCTTCTAGATCCATTTAGTCCCTATTACAGTTTTGCCATGAGGTTTAGGAACTACGGTCCAGACCTTGTTTCTTTTAAACTGATTCAGCTCTTCTTGCATTGCAATGATCCACCCTTCTTCAGCTAGAGCCTCAATAAGTTTCTTGGGTTCCATTTTAGAGAAAAAATTAACATACATACATTTATGAGTTGTAGCAGCTTTTGAGTCTCTAACTCTTCTTCTGGTTGTAATACCAGCCAAATGTTTACCAATTATGTTAACCAAGTCTATGTGTTTATCTCTTGACCACTTGTCTAGAGGAATAGGAGGGCCAGAGATAGTTTTAGTTGGAGGTGAATTAATTTGAGGTAATGACTAAACATTACTGGTTGATTCACATCTGGTGTCTGCTTGTAAATCAGCTAAGTCAAGATCATCTGATGACTCTAGATAATCATATTCGTTTAACACAAGAACATCATCTTTAATAGTGAACTCTGGTGATTCTTCAAAAGTTGAAGCAACCAGAGGAATGGGTGAGTCAGAAGGAGTGATGGGTTCAGGTGTCATTTGTTCGTTAGAGGGAAGGCGATCAAAAGTTGATACATATGGAAAGTATTCAGTATTTGCATAGAACTAGATATCTTTGTATCTTAGATCAAGGAATTCATCATCAGGGAAAGTGCTACTTCATTGAAGTTAACAACATCACCCTCTGTGCTGGTTTGTGATATGGCTTCATCATCTTTACTGAAGGTAACATGAAAGTTTCTTCCATTTCTTGTCTTCTGACGTTACACACCCTAAATGCTTTTGCCGCGAGATAGTACCCAAGAAAGAATCCATCATTTGCCTTTTCATCAAACTTTCCTAGATGATCTTTGTGATTGTGAATGTGCATAGGACAGCCAAACACATGGAAGTAGCTAATGTCTGGTGCTCTTCCTCTGAACACCTCATAGGCTATTTTCCTGTGTCTTTTCACAATTATTGATCTGTTTTGAGTGTAGCAAGCAGCATTGATAGCTTCTCCCCAAAACTGCTTGGGGAGACTATCACTATTTAACATAGTTCTAGTAGCTTCAATAAGAGTCATGTTTCTTCTTTCAGCTACACCATTTTGTTCAGGGGTGTAGGGAGATGAAAAGTTTTAAGATATCCCTTTTTCATCAAAGAATTCTTCCAGAGTATGATTTTTGAATTTTGTTTCATTATCACTTCTTAGTTGATTTGCCCTAGTTTCATTGAGGTTTTCCATCTGTCTAATGAAAGACATGATACAGTCAGTTGCATCATTTTTTTCTTAAGGTAAAATACCCAGGTGTACCTTGAGTACTCATCTACTATTACCAAAGTATATTTGTTGTGGTTGATGGTTTGAGGTTTAACAGTCCAAACAAATCCATGTGATGGAGATCTTCCCTTTTTGGTTTTGAATGTTGATGGAAAAAGACTTCTTGGTTTTGAATGTTGCTCTGTGATCTTCCCTTTTTCACAAGCTGAGCGGTTCTTGTCTTTGGAGAAGGTTAGAGAGGGAAGTCCAGATACAAGATTGTGTTTTGCAAGGTTGTTTATGGTTTGAAGTTGAGGTGAGATAGTCTCTTGTGCCAGAGCCAATTGACATTTGGAAAGGCTTTGGAATAGAAACATGTATTGCTTTCTTCATTGTAAAATGACATGTCAATGATATATACATCTCTTCTTCTAGGAGCAATGAGTACAACTTCATATTTCTGGTTGAAAATAGTCCCCTAAGTTTTTGTAAACAGCACTTTAAAGTTAGTATCACACAGCTGACTGATGCTGATTAAGTTGTGCTTTAGACCATTCACATAAGCAACCCTGGTAAATGTCATTCCATTATAATTAACTGAGCTATATCCTTTTGTTTCACCTGAAGAGTTGTCCCCAAATACCACTTTAGGACCAGACTCCTTTGAATATTTGTGCAGATATTGTTTAACCCTTGTCATGTGTCTAAAGCAGCCACTATATAGATACCATATAGACCTCTTTTGGTAATCCTCCACGGACATTTTCACATAGATTAGTTCCTTTTGTGAACCCACTTTTTAGTGGGTTAAGTAGATTGCTTGTTAGCAATCTTTGGTGTCCTGTTGTTTTTAGATTCTTAGGACAGTCAGCAATCTCATGAGCTATGCTCCAACAAATTTCACACCCAGGGTAAAATTCACATACATCTAAGTGATGATTATTAGAGCCACAATATTTGTATTCAATAAAAGATTTAGACACTCTAAGGTTCTTCTTTGGTGTGGGTTTTAGAGGAGACTGGGCCGTAAGTTTCTTTAAGGTATTCTTAACAACAGCTTTCTCTGTGTGATCTTTGGTCAGATGATTATTTGAACCACATGTGGAACACTTGGGTTTTGAGTAGCAATCAACAGAGAGATTATTCTTTAACCTATAGTGTTTAGTGTTTACAAGGTCCATACCAGGCCTTTTGTTTTGAAGGCTTGGAGCTGCTTGCCTAAAAGTCAGATGAAGAAGTGACAAAAGGGATCTTGATGTGACCTTTGATACCTTTTACTTCTTCCATCAAAGTCAAAAGAAGTTGCTCAATGAATGAGTCAGCTTTCTTGTCAAAGCAAGAGATTTGGACAACTGGTAGCTTGGGTTCAGTCTTTTTCTTAATGACATAGGTCTGAGATACTCTATCAGATGGTTTTTTACTCTTTTTAGAAGATGCAGTATCAAGTGTCAGTTCATCCATGTTAGAAGTAAGGTTAGATAAGGAAATGAGACTGTTAGAGGTACTAGAGGGTTCTCCTCAATCAACTTTGGAAGAGGGGGCAGAGGGTCTTGGATGTCACAATCAGCTTCAGAGTCAGAGGTGAACTCAGGAGCTGGCTCAAATGAGGATTCATCAGACTTTGTGAAAACAACTTCTTTTGAGGAGTTGTTCTCTTTTATCCTACCTTTTCCTCCTAATGCTTTGACAATATTTCCAGGCACTTGCTTAGAGAGCAGTTGGTTAAGGGTGACTTTACTGCAAGTCTATTTTTCAATAACCTTTTTGAGGTTAGAGATCTTATCCTTCAGGGATTCATTTTCAATATTTTTTCTAATGACTTCATTTTCAAGAGAACAGTTAATTGACATAGTATTCTTTAAGTTACACAGTTCAGACTTATGAAAAAGCAAATCTTGTCTTAGAGTATTAAAATTATTAACCATATTTTTTCTCTGATCCTCCACATAGTGAAGGTAAACATGAGTGTAGTCTAAAACATGTTTTCTTTCATCACAATCAGTCATAGACAGAAGTCTGTGTACCTTTTTCATTGTGATATCGACCCATTGACCTGATCTTTCATTAGCCTTTCCCACTGATGGTTCATCCTCGGGTATTGCCATGAAAGCCTTGATCTTGGTAGTTCCCACATCCTCTGATGACACAGATCATCATCCTAGTCAAATGACTCAGTTATCAACCCCTTCTTACTCTTTCCTTTGTCAATCTTTCCCTTCTCATTTGTACTTTTTGTTAAATCATCTAATCTCTGGGTTAAGGCAGCTATTTCATCTTTAAGAGTGTTTTGTAAGGAAGTTTGTGGAAATGATAGTGTGTAGGGTCTTGGTTTGTTGAAGGGGGTGTTTGGAGATGGATAAGATGGTGTGGAAGTTTTGTTTGAAGGATAATCCTTTTGAAAGTGACCTAGTTTCCCATGGGAGAAACATGCTTCTTTGGACTTGTCTATGGGTTTTCTAGCAGTTCCAACTCTCCCAAACCTCTTATAAAATCTCTTTTGATTAACTAATAGTGCTCTCTCATGATATTCTGCATTTAGATCAGCCATGAATTCATTGCTGGACCTTTGATCTTCTTCAACATCTGAGTTACTATCCTAAAAATGAGTATTAGAAATCAAAGCTTTTGAGCTGGAGGCCTGAATGGTAAATCTTTGTGTCTCTGACTCATAGATTTTATTTACTAGACCTTCTTTATAGCTGTATTTACCATATATAGCAGCCAGACTATCATTTTTGATAGAACTTTTGGCCCTCTGAGTTTGATTCATGCTCAGCTATTTTCTTGTCAAGCTGTTGACAAACGTATCATTGACTTCAGCTTGAGGAATAGTAATGCCATTATTTTCAAGATCATTTAACAAGATTTTTAGCCTAGTGAAGGTTCCATTAACCTTTTCACCCTCAAGTGCTTTAAAAGTATTGAACTTGAGTCTCAAGGTAGCTATTTTGGTATCTCTTGTATCAGAAGGTCCCTCGTGAGATAAGATGAGATCATCTCACATTTCTTTGGTAGTTTTTCATTTGATAATAGATTTCATATCATCATTAGGTAAGCAACCAATAATGATACTTTTTAATCGTTTATCTTGATTATCAAGATGACTCTCATCATTCGACCATTGATTAACACGTTTTGGTAAAGGATTTTTAGGAGTGGACAAACTTGACATAGGTTGAAAAGGTCCCTATTGTAAAGTTGTGATGAGGTAAGGTTCAAGACCATCAAGGAACACCAAGAACCTTACTTTTTGACTAGTAAAATCATCTTTATCAAAGGCAGGAACGTTTATGACATGAGAACCTCCTCTATTATCAAGAAGTTGGGGAAGATTCTCATCACTAACATTTTGACTTACATTGGTTGTAGTTGTTGTGTTGGTGGTGTCATTAGTGGGCATTGAGTCAACCCTTTTAACATTAGGGTTGCTTGGACTGCCAGTACTAGTTCCAAGAGGTGGTGGGATAGGTGGTAAACTTCCAGACATTTTTAAATCACGAGTTAGTTAAAACGAAGAGCAGTTTCTTAAAGGTTTTATGACTCGACAATGCTCTAATACCACTTGTTGGTCCTTGTTAATCGTGTAATATATGCTATATTAACCACGAGACCCATTTGACTAACTAATAACATCATTTGTACTTTTTAAAGTTTATAAATCTTATTAGAAATGAATCAAAGATTTACAAGTGCACCCAGTTGTTTGCGGACCAACAACCGGGATATTGAATGATAAATAACACTTTCATTGTTTATAGCTTTGCTTATGAACCAATGAGAGGAGGACCTTATCACTAAAATACTTTATATTTTCTTTGTGTCTAGAATCTCTAACCATCTCTATACAAGAAGTCACATATATATAGTAGTAAAGTCAAGCTTCCATGTGAAGCTTCATTAAAGTGAAGGAACCTCTCTTGTACTTTTGTGTCTTCCTTTAAGCAACCTTTAATAAAGTACAATCCCCCACTTGTACCTTTTTGTCTTCTATGCTTTTTGCCAAATAGGAACTTGCCGCTAATACTTTACGTCTTCATTCAGAGATGGTCTTCAAGGAGTTAGTGAGTTATTGTTGTCACTCATGGACTTCGTCATTCTATTCTTGGTTCTTTACATCACTTGTTGAGATCCGCCTCAGGTTGTGATGAGTCTATCTTGTAGACTCTAAAGAACACTCGAGGATGACTCACTGAATGAAAGAATCACGAAAACTATGATCCGGTGGTCTTGGTGAGTCAAACCACATAATAGCCATTTTAGTGAGAGAAAGTTGTGAGATGGAAGATGGACTTGTGATATTAGATGGAAAATGGATGAAGGATACAAATGACTTGACAATGCCAAATGACTCAACCCCTCTATGGAAGCCATAGAGGGGTATATATAGCCCATACGCCTCTAAACTATACATAGTTGCTATTCCTAGTCCCTGTGTATGTGACTATAGATAACTATGGTAATTCTGTAATGGCGTCACGTATAAGTGAATTCCTATCATTCATTCCACCCATGGGAGTTTACAGAATTACTTACAACTAATTTCCTAACAAAGTACTATAATGATTATGAACAATAACTTCCATGAAGCTTCATATGCTGCTGACGTCTTCTGTGGTGTTTTACTTCAAGTCTGCCACTCAAAAGATTCATCTTTTGTGAGTACTCTGGTAGGTGATAATTATGTATAGGACACGGACTATGTAACCCAACTCTTATGTTAAGGAGATGCATTCTGAATTAGCTCGCCCTAATTGTGCCACAAATTCTGTTTTAGAAAGGATTTCAAAGTCTTCCCCCCTAACTACAATACTCTCTTGAGCAGTTTCAAAGCTTACTTCAAGCATTAGAATAACCTTAAGTGCACTGCGGAACTGGTAGGATACCACATCAAATGTTTACTGCTCCTTTAGAATAAGTTAGTGATTAATCACTTTGGGGTAAGCATTATCTGGGATCAGCAACGGTATCCTTCTCACGCTTAAATAGTTCTTCTCACACCGCTTCCCCTGGACAAGTCTTATAATGCATACAAAAGTTATCTGGTGTCAATTCCCTTTGTGTTGAGAATTGGGCACCTAAAAAGCCATAATTTAAAGCGCTGATATTTTTCTTACGGTCTGGGTCATTTGTCTCTCCCGGCCATGCCTAACTTTAATTAAATTCAAGGTTAGATGCACCATGTCATAGCTTTCAAGATTCAAGAAAGGCTCGGCTCACGGGTGGATTCTTCTCCATCGACAAAGGCTAATGGGTGAATTTCTCCTTCCACTTGCTGGTTTCGTTCTTGTCGGATATCAGCAAAACCTTGGAAGTGCATTTACTGAGTTAGTACTTGTGTGAGGAATAATTTATCTCAGATCTAAGCCGTGAGAATCAATTGCTGATACTATTTCTCTAAATCATAACCACCTCTCTCTGGCTATCATTTAACCAACCGTCTTGTAGGCTTTTTGAAGTAACCACTGATGAAGTAAACCAGATATACCAAACTTGAAACTGAAGTAGAATTTTCCGTTCTTGTGACTTAAGCTTGCGCTAATGTTGGAAGAACGGTGTAGAGAATTTGTGCTCCAAGCAAATCTCTAAGTACTCAATACCCTTGGCCAAAGTATGAGACTTTCATCACCTCTTGCGATTATCCACAACGACTAAGCGTGTGACACTGAGTACTACAATGTAACTCCTTTAAGTGATAGTTAACCAGGTCTTCAACCATCCACCCCTTGACTGCTGGAAACTAGATAAACCAAGTCTTCAACTTAAATTAAGCTCGAGCAAGTTATCATTGAAATCATGCATCCAACCAACCCCGACTTCAAGATAAAATAAGAACACGCCTTCGAAAAATGCCACTTCAATCTCAAATAAGTGATACTTGATTAACTCCGTAGCCACAAAAAATTAATTCCAAATCTAGCCTTTAAGTTTCATGATTCTTTATCCAAATTGATCCTGGTCTCGTCACAAATCTTGTCATCATAAAGTACAAATGTAATCATTAACAGCTAAATATAGCAAAAATCGTCCCAAGTGAGTCATTTAGCTAAATTTAGATTTAATATGAAACATTTAATACTCAAACCGTTGTACCCGGGTCCATCATAAACTCAGCCCATAATTACACCATATACATTATTCGGCAGCCCAATTTAATAAGAAATTGGCCCATCTCCATTTAATTATACCCGGGTCCATAATAATAAGATACAAGGGATATATAATATCAATCAAATCCCTAATATGACTCACTCATTAACCCTAACCCACTTTTCATTCGCCTCCCACTTCTCCTTTTCTTCTCAGTCAACTCCCAAACAAACTCTTACTCCTTCATAATTAAACGCCACTCATTCCATCAGTGAACCCCGACCCTATGAAGATCATGACACAATTATACCCACGAAGGAAAAATGAATATCCCTTCACAAGCACGAAAATAAATACCACCCTCAACTCTTCTTTGCAAATCATTGTTGTTCAAGGTCTTTAAAAGATCTCAGGTAGGTTTTTAGATGTATTTAATTTTCGTTTTGTGTGTCATTGAATCGAAACAAATAAAAAACTGTAACCCAAGTGTTATAAGTTTTTCATTAAGTTCGAATATTAAAAGTGGATTTATCTCATCACAGATCTATGATGATTTGTTCACGAAAATCTTTAAAGATTTAGAGAAATATGAACAAGCTGAGATCATTGATTGATTTTGTTATGTTTCGAGTCTTGTGATTGATTGGAGTTAGAGATGGGATATTGAATGTGACGAAGGGATTTAGGTAGTATGTTGAATTATTTGGTTCGAGTCATAAGAGTGTCACTTTCGACCATCTTTTCTTATTCATTTCAGTTTGTTGACCATACTCTGACTCTTTGAGTTGACCCGAGTCAACTCGGTAATTACCGAGTTGACTCGGTTTGGTTTAGATCGGTTCATGCTGAGTTGTGTCTTGTTCGGTCCACATAGTGTGAGACTCGTTCGGTTCATGCTGTTTAAGACTCGTTCGGTCCACAAAGTGTGAAACTCGTTCGGTTCTTATTGTTATAACTCGTTCGGTCCTTTAAGGGTGGTCACTCGTTCGGTTCTCATAGTCTCCACTCGTTCGGTCCACAAGATTTTACACTCGTTCGGTCCTCCTCAAAACAACTCGTTCGGTCCCTCTTGGTTTCGACTCGTTCGGTTCTTCTTGGCTTGGACTGGTTCGGTTCTTGAGTTTTGAACTCGTTCGGTTGAACTATACCCAAAAACATGGATCTGAGTTGTTGCTTTTTCAAGCTATATGAAACCAAAAAGAAACAGTTTAGCTCAAAAATAAGCTTGTGATATAAGCTTAAATAAGCTGAGACAAAAAACAAAACTGGGTGTATATGAATTTTTGGAAAACAAGAAAGGACCAAAAATAACTTAAAAATAATGAAAAAGACAACTGTTATAAACAATTTCTCGCAACCAAAAAAAAATTCGCACACCTTTGTAAAAAAAATAAGATACAAAAATAAAATAAAAAAAATATGATCCGGTGGTCTTGGTGAGTCAAACCACATGATAGCCATTTTAGTGAGAGAAAGTAATGATATGGAAGATGGACTTGTGATATTAGATGGAAAATGGATGAAGGATACAAATGACTTGACTATGCCAAATGACTCAACCCCTCTATAAGCACATAGAGGCGGTATTATATAGCCCATACGCCTCTAAAAAACTATACATAGTTGCCTATTCTAGTCCTTGCCGTATTATGGCTATGATAAAACTATGGTAATTCTGTAATGTCGTCTCTGTTATAAAAGTGACTTCCCTAACAATCTTCCCCCACGGGACGATATACAGAATTACTTACAGTATTTTCCTAAGAAGTACATATTAATTAAGAACAAGAACGCTTTATGAAGCTTCCTACTATGCTAGATGACGATTTATGTGGTTGTTTTGACTGCAGGTCTGCCACGCTCCAACCTATGAATCTTTTGTAGTACTTTGTAGGAGAATACGGTGTATTAGTGCACGGACTAAGTATACCACCTACTTACGACATCCTTGTTAAGGAGAAGCTTCTGAATTAGCTTCCCTCTTATTGTGCCACTTATTCATTAATTTAGAAGCATTTTAAAAGTTCCCCCCAATTAGCAATTGATCAGCTTCCCCCTAATTATGTATCATATTCATTTTTAGAAGCTTTCAAGCTTCCCCCCAACTAGCAATCCTCTCTGAGCAGTTTCACTAGCTTACTAACAAGCTTAGAATAATTAAGTGCCCACAGCGGAATCTGGTATAGATACTACATCAATGTTACTGCTCTTTTAGAATAAGCTTAGTGAATATTGATCATTGGTGTAGGTACAGCAATATCTGGATCAGCAACGTATCTTCTCAGCTTGAATAATTCTTCTCACATCTCTTCCCCCTGGAATGTCATTTAATGAATACTCAAAAGTTCTTACAAGTATCACTTCCCCATTTGTCTGAAGGAAATGACACCCAAAAGCATAATTTTAAAGCGAACTGATATTCTCTACGGTTAGGAACATTTGTTTCCCGGCATGGCCCTAAACTTTAAAGAAAAAGGGCTTGGATTTTCTTGGGCTTTGAGCCCGAAAAACAATGGACCATTTTGGATTACAGTCCTAAGCCGTTAACCCGACTAGCCTATTACTAACAAGACTAATTATGCCTATATAAGACCGAATAACTTCTTGTTCGACTTATATAAAATTAAGGCCTAACAATAATGATTATTAACAGTAGTATAAAAAAGGTTTAAGGTTATCCATATTGTTTCAACGAACTTGTGGTTAAGAAAGATTATTATTTATTATTTCCAAGCTTGAATTGACTTAAAGCATTTTGTTATTCAAAAGTAAGAGGCCTGAATGGATTTTTGATTATAATATATACAAAGACGTTTTAGCAAAACTACCCTATTTCTTTATAAGAGATTATACCGCTTCATTCTTGAACCTGTTATCATATCCAAGTTTATCTTTTTTTTATTTCTTCGTTCTCCAAACAACATCATTTTATATCTTGAAGTACTTGAAATCTTTAGGCTAGTGAACATAGTCTATAAGATTACCCTTTTCGTAATATAATCGGACCCTTTCTAAGAAATTACAATCCCGTGGAACGACGTGGTCTTACCCTAAACCTTTACTATAAACGGGGGTTTATACTTTACCCGTGTGTTAGTTGGAAATCGGATAAAACTAGTATTATAATTTAAAGCTTTAATAACACATCATGTACCTTCTAGCGTTTGCTCTTCTAGCGTAAAATCGACAGTTTAATCAAATTTCTGTCAAACACGAAAGAGAAATTTGTTAGTTTGGTAGATCTAAGTGATACTTGTATCTATAATCATATATTAAACGGGAAATACATAAATTTGAACTCTTTGGTAACAATTATACATCATATAAATATTTGATCTTCGCAAATAAAAATCAATCAAGTAATAACCATCATTGCAATACATCATATAAGTATTAGATCTTAATAAATTAAAATCTATCAAGTAATAACCATCGTTACGATCTTTATTAATCATCAGAATTAACATAAGAAATATAAATAGAAACAAAATGCATATACATTGGTGCGACGGCGGAATTTTATGATCATACAAAAAACAATCGACGTTAATTATAAAACAGAGAGAATGACTACGAGATGTGGGTTGTTTTTAGGGTTTGGTTGAGGACCTCAATTTATAAGCAAATGTTCATTTCTACTTATTTGATATACAAAGTTTGTAAAATTTAAATAAGAAATATAAATAGAAACAAAATGCATATACATTGATGCACCGGCGGAGTTTTATGATCATACAAAAAAACAATCGGCATTAATTATAAATCAGAGAGAATGACTACGAGTTTAATAAACGTATAACCTAATAAAACTGTAAACTCAATGTTGAAATGTACCTTCGAGCGTTTGCTCTTCTAGCGTAAAATTGACAGTTTGATCAAAATTCTATCAAACACGAAAGAGAAATTTGTTAGTTTGGTAGATCTAAGTGAACTTGTATCTACAATCATATATTAAACGGGAAATACATAAACTTGAACTCTTTGGTAACAATTATACATCATGTAAATATTAGATCTTCTCAAAATCAATCAAGTAATAACCATCGTTGCAATACATCATATAAGTATTAGATCTTATTAAATTAAAATCGATCAAGTAATAACCATCATCGAGATCTTTATTAATCATCGGAATTAAAATTAGAAATATAAATAGAAACAAAAGGCATATACATCGGTGCGGCGGCGGAATTTTATGATCATAAAAAAACAATCAGCGTTAATTATAAAACAGAGAGAATGACTACGAGATGTGGGTTGTTTTTTAGGGTTTAGTTGAGGACCTCAATTTATAAGCAAATGTTCATTTCTACTTCTTTGATATACAAAGTTTGTAAAATTTAAATAAAAACAAAATGCATATACATTGGTGCGGCGGCGGAATTTTATGATCATACAAAAAACAATTGGCGTTAATTATAAAACTGAGAGAACGACTACTAGATTAATAAACGTATAACCTAATAAAACTGTAAACTCAACATTGAAATGTACCTTCTAGCGGTTGCTCTTCTAGCGTAAAATCGGCAGTTTGATCGAATTTCTGTCAAACACGAAAGAGAAATTTGTTAGTTTGGTAGATCTAAGTGATACTTGTATCTATAATCGGATATTAAACGGGAAATACATAAATTTGAACTCTTTGATAACAATTATACATCATATAAATATTAGATCTTCTCAAATAAAAATCAATCAAGTAATAACAACAGCCGTTCAAAAAAATCAATAATAACCATCGTTGCAATACATCATATAAGTATTAGATCTTATTAAATCAAAATCGATCAAGTAATAACCATCGTCGTGATCTTTATTAATCATCAAAATTAACACAAGAATTATAAATAGAAACAAAATGCATATACATTGTTGCGGCGGTGGCGGAATTTTATGATTGTATAAAAAACAATCGGCGTTAATTATAAAACAGAGAGAATGACTACGAGATATGGATTTTTTTAGGGTTTAGTTGAGGACCTCAATTTATATGCAAATGTTCATTTCTACTTGTTTGATATACGAAGTTTGTAAAATTTAGAGATAAATGTGTGACATTAAGGTAAAAACTTAGGTTAAGAAATATAGTATGTTTGAAAACAATTTTTATTTACCAATAAATTGTAAGTAATTTGTAATCCAACAATCTATACTACTTTATAAAGCATTTAGTCAATTTTTAAAATTAGAATTCTTAAAAAATTAAGTAAAAAAGATTACTAATTATAGAATCTGAAAAAAGTTATTACATTAATATAAATGTTTTAAAATTTGTAACTTTGTAACACTCCAACATTCATATCCATTTAAAATGTAACGGCCCATTTAAATGTTTTTATAGCCATTCAATATTGTAACAATCCATTAAAATATTTATTTGTAACAGCCCATTACACATCTTAATTAACATGTTTATTTGTAACAGCCCATGACACCGAATATAAAACCCCCCAAACAAATAAACAATTTCATATCATTTTCGTATTTCTCTCTCAAAACCTAAAATACACACACTTCTTATCTAGCAACCTGATCTGCCGCCACCACTGCCAACATGTGTTTATAAGATGGTTTTGGCTGGTGTTTTTGGTTTCAAACCTAAAATGATGAGTTGTTTTGTGGGGTCTAACCCCGGTGGTTGATACCTATAGGCTCGGGCAAAAAGAGAGAACTCGTTGCGTGTGCTCGTGTTATTGTTGTAACCTTACAAGCTATGTGTAGTTTGGGTGATTCGTTATTTTAGAAGCACCTTACTAGCTATTTGCCTATTTCCCTCTGCTTTGCAAGCTTGATAAGGTCTGAGCACGACTCTAGTGATGTTCAAGTGACTCCCAGTGAAATGCTTAGCTCTTCAGTGGGACCTGCTCCACTCATGTTGATACAATATCTTCAAACTGTGTGTAGTATTGTTATTCTTGTCACTTCCTGTATAATTCTCGAAAATATCTCACAGTTGGCGCATTCATGTTGATACTGCATTTTGTAAGAATTGTATTTGTTAGCATGTTCGGTACGAATTATGTTTGGCCTTACGTTTAGCAGTTAACTTCGTAATCCTGCAATTATTTGTATTTGAAGATGTTTTTTAAGTTTTCTATTAAATTGAGGGTAAATTCTATAAATACCTAATGTATTCACCAAACTAAATGAGCTCGATATGATTTTTTTATGCTTTCTGGTTATGGTGAAGAAATGAGGAAGAGAAAGGGTTTGGGAGTATGGTGGTGGGCCGGTGGAGTACGGCTGTATGGGAGAATGAGGGTTCGTTTAAATATAGACCGGTCAATTTATTTTAGTAAAGTTTGTATATCCAGTCTACAAAATAACGTTCTAGTTTTGTTAACAAAGGCACAACTAACATCACTTTGTACCTATGTTATATACATACAATCAATCCTTTGTCGGCAAAAAAAACAATCAATCTATATTTTTGGTTTATGTCATTTGTATTGAGTGTTGTTGTCAAAGACCCTTAAAATAAGAAGGGTCTTAAAGATAAAAGGGTTCACCTAATTAAAAAATGATTTTAAGGAAGGAAGGGTTCACTCAATTTAAAAAAGGGTCACGAATAAGATGAAATGTAGGATTTGGGTCAGAAGAGAGATTTCAAGTTCTTTTAATGATGAAGAAAGTTTTACGATAAAGAGGCTCACTTGACTTAAAAAAGAGTTTTTTAGTTGACTTTTGTGATCTTAAAATAATCACAAGTGCTTACAATTATATTTTTGAAGTCTTAGAAATTTTAAGGGACAAAACATTTCTTGTTTGGGAAAGATATAAATTCATTACTCAATGTTCATCATAAACATTTTAAAATTCACATCAGATTTAATTTATACGTTTTTTTAACTAGCATGTTGTCACGAGCCAAATTCTAAAGGGTTGGGTTCTGCTTGGAAGGGGTACATGAATGCGAGGGTTTCTGGTTTATTCATGTTGGTCTTGTTGGAGTAACCCAACGGTAAGTGTGTAGTACGTGCCACGAGTAGAGGACTCGATATGGCACTACACTGGTCGGGAGTTGGGGCCGCTCCCCTGATGAGTCTAAGGCAGGACAAAACCAGTAAACCTCTATTATACGCTGGATGGATGGCTGGTCCTTATCGAGTACAGGATGCCAGACGAGGTCAAAACGATGACCCCGTGACAAGTGGTATTAGAGCCAAGTCGGACCGAGGCGGACCGAAGCAGAATCGTTCAAGTTGTTCTCCTAAAGAGTTCTTAAAAGTGTTGGATGCGCAAAGGTGGTGGGAGTGATCTCTCGGGGTATTGATGAGTCAATATGATGTTGTGTGGAGTTCACAATATCAAATTTGATGGAAGCCAAAAGGAGTAATGGACCAATCCAAATGGTGGATGACAGTCGTTGCACGCTGGATCTTAAGTCGCCAGAAAGAGTAATGGACTAATCTAAGATGGAGTGTAGTCGTTGCACGCTAGGACCCAAAGAGTTGAGAGTCGAATGTCCCTTTAAGCCGTGAAACCGGAGTAAAGCCAAATCATTTGAAGGATGTCGTTCATCGGTGTGAATGACCATGCACAAGGTCGTGCATGAAATGGTGGTGGGAGAATGTTACGAGCCAAATTCTTAAGGGTCGAGTTCTGCTTGGAAGGCGTACATAAATGCGAGGGTTGCTGGTTTATTCCTGTTGGTCTTGTTGGAGTAACCTAACGGTAATGGTGTAGTACGTGCCACGAGTAGAGGACTCGATATGGCACTACACTGGTCGGGAGTTGGGGTCGCTCCCCTGATGAATCCAAGGTAGGACGAAACCAGTGAACCTTTATTATAAGCGAGATGGATGACTGGTCCTTATCAAGTAGAGGACGCAACGCGGGGTCAAAACGATAACCCCGTGACAAGTGGTATCAGAGCCAAGTCGGATCGAGGCGGACCGAAGCAGAATCATTAAAGTTGTTCTCCCAAAGAGTTCTTAAAATTGTTGGCTGCGCAAAGGTGGTGGGAGTGATCTCTTGGGATAGTGATGAGTCAATATGATGTTGTGTGGAGTTTACAATATCGCATTCGATGGAAGCCAGAAGGAGTAATGGACTAATCCAAATGGTGGATGACAGTCGCTACACGCTGGATCTTAAGTCGCCAGAAAGAGTAATGGACTAATCCAAGATGGAGTGTAGTCGCTGCACGCTGGGACCCAAAGAGTTGAAAGTCGAATGTCCCTTTAAATCGTGAAGCCAGAGTAAAGCCAAATCATTTGAAGGATGTCGTTCGTCGATGCAAATGACCATGCACGAGGTCGTGCATGAAATAGTGGTGGGAGAATGTCACGAGCCAAATTATAAAGGGTCAGGTTCTGCTTGGAAGGCGTACATGAATGCGAGGGTTGCTGGTTTATTCCTGTTGGTCTTGTTGGAGTACCCCAACGGTAAGGGTGTAGTATGTGCCACGAGTAGAAACTCGATATGGCACTACATTGGTCGGGAGTTGGGGCCGCTCCCTTGATGAGTCCAAGGCAGGACGAAACCAGTGAACCTTTATTATATACGGGATGGATAGTTGGTCCTTATCGGTGTAAGGACGCCACTCGGGGTTGAAACGATGACCCCATGACAAGTGGTATCAGAGCCAAGTCAGACCGAGGTGGATTAAAGAAGAATCATTCAAGTTGTTCTCCCAAAAAGTTTTTAAAAGTGTTGGCTGCGCAAAGGTGGTGGGAGTGATCTCCCGAGATATTGATGAGTCAATATGATGTTGTGTGGAGTTCACAATATCGCATTTGATGGAATCCAGAAGGAGTAATGGACTAATCCAAATGGTGGATGACAGTCACTG